>JAARMF010000134.1:76737-100195 GCA_022844705.1 Toxascaris leonina | reverse complement strand
CCCCCCCCCCCCCCTCCCCCCTTCCCTTTCCCCGTCCACCTTTGCTCCTATATGTGAACGATTCATAAAAATGTCAATAATAGGCATAATTAAGACCACCTCAAAACTGTTTCCTTCGGTTGCTGTAGACAGCCGATTCGACTTAAATTTTTTCCGCCTCATAGATTCTTTATCATTTTTTCAAACTTCAAAAAACCCAAAAATATTTATTTGTTATTTCAAAAATCAGTATGAGTATAACTCACGTGATTATTAGATATTACTGAAAGGCAAATAAATATAAATGACGAACCCTCTCACGTATTTGATAGCTTCTCTCTTTCTCTTTCAAAGTGAAATCGAATTGTTGTTGAAGGCGTTGAATTTCTGAGTGCAATTGAGCGTTCAACAATCGTAACTCTTCATTCCTTAATTATTCTTTTGTTTAAAAATTTATATTTTAATATTCAAATAATATAGATTAAAATTATACGATCGTTGTTTTTTATGCAATATATCATTGAAATTTATGCAAAAGTATGAAACATGCAGTAAATTGGAATATGCAGTTTGCAATATACGGCAATATGCAATGTGCAGCGGAAAATTATGCAATATGCAATAACAGAATTGCGCGAAAATGATGGAAATTATGCAAGAGAGCCATTTTTCGATTCATTTTTCAATGATGACGGACATTCTAGCTGAATGAGGAATATCGATCTGTTCAAGTCATCACCAAACGCGGCGGCAAGATCCGATCGACTAATTAATTATGAGATATGTAGTTGATTTGAAAATGTGATTGAAATTCCATTCTCATATGTGACACCATTTCCTCTGCATTCTACAGAGGTTAGAATGCTTCAGAGAATGAATCACCCAAAATCTGAGGCAGATTTCAAAATATTTCATCAATCATTGGACAAGTTTTTAAATCTGCTAGAAATTTTCACCGGTGATAAGGAAGAGAGTAGATGTTTGAAGATAAGATCCTCAGAAGCGCTTGGTATGATATGGAAGAGAAATCTTTGGAAAGTTTGGTACTACTTCCTGAAAATCATCTTTAAAGATGGAGCAATCAAGCTCGTGAGTAAAGATATTTCTGAAGTGTTCTTGTTTATTTATTTATTTATTTATTTATTTATTTATTTACTTTTTTGTTTATTTACTTATTTACTTTAATTATTGACGAAGGAATTTATCTACAGCACTTTACCTAGCAACGATGATAAAAGTGGTCTCAAATTCCAACGAAAAGAAAATAACAAAAAATTAAACAAACTTTCGACGCTCATCGTCGAGTCGGCTAGCCAATTCGTATTCGGCACCAAGACCTCTAACTTCTGGTGTCCATGTCTCACCGCCTACTTCAGTTATGTTGAATGTGACTCTCTCGTCGCTTCTTTGACTAGCGATTTGGCTTTCAATATCAGCAATGCGGCGTCGATATTCCTCAACCTAAAACAATAGTTCTATAAAGATCTTGAACTCCATCAAAAGAAGTCATGCTGAGTACTTTTGGCGCAAATGTCTGGCTATGAACGTTGTTTCGTTAAGTCGTCGGCATGAAACAATCTCATTGCTCTGCATAGCTAATTTTATTCACAAGGACGTCGTCTATATAATGTTGTGGAAGACGACGCCTAAGCTCTGAGTGATCTCATATTTGCGTAATGACGCATGAATCTTCTCTGCTTCTCTGTAACCCGTTTACCATTTTGTTCAGTTAAGAGGGACTTTCGGAAGTGAGGGCACCTGTCGGTCATCTTGCCTTAGCGGCACGCTCGTTTGAATTCGTCAGTAAATTATCGTATTTACGCCTCGTTGGTTTAGACTCAATAATTTAAACGCTTGCCAATGGTACAACACATATATTTATGGCTTTATTCGATTTTATGAAGGAGATTAGATTGCTTACAGAAATAGATGCCATTAATCTAAAACTCAATGGACAGGCAGTAGGGGTAACCGTTATTTAGCGAGCAATTATAACACGCCCGCTTGAATTTTTTGTGTTCGCAATGAAGCGACCTAACATATTCGGCGTGAATATTTAATTCAATGAGCAATTAAAAAGATTTAGATATTGCATGAAACTGACGACAGCTTATAAGGTTGGGATGCCCTGATCGCCTCCCATTTTATTTGACGAACCAAGCAATAAAGATCGGAGAAGAATCCTACTACGGCAGGCATTTGTGAGCCCAATCGACGTGAGCCACACATGCTTACAACAATATTTCGCCTCCTGTTCCAGTCCTGTATTAATCGAAGGAATGGTGTTTTGGTGCTATATTTAGGTGTTCGCGAGAAGTGGCTATCAGTAAGATGATTGAAAAGCATGAGGAATAAGTAGAGTTCTTAGTAACGAATTGAAATTTGTTAGAGTGAAGTAAAAGTTGAAGCGGAAACAAAAAAATATGGCGACTTTCACACTTCATTTAGATAGGTGATTTAGAAAGGCTTATTCATCGCTCATACAAAGCAATTAAGAGAGCGAGCAAAAGTTGCTATAAAATCGCCATTTTCAGTGGAATACGATAAGGAATATAATTTACAAACACTGTGTTGAAAACAATCTCACCTTGCGTTGAAGGCTAGCCATGACATCAGCATGTTCGCGTTGCTCTTCAGTATTGGCGTCAATACGCCTTTTGAAGCTGCTTAGATCATCATGGGCTCGGTCGAGTTGTGCAGTCGAGATGTTCGAATTGTGCACATCGGATGATGCAAGAAGCACATCGGCAGTCATCGCATCTGTTGAGTCGAAGAAAGTCGCATCTGCCGTAACACCGGCCCTGAATTAGCTTGAAGTTTCACTTCACAGTATGACTGCTATAGCAGAATGAAAAGAACGAAGAAAAATGGTGTCATCAACTTTGGTCATCTCCAGAAATGTCTCAAGAAGCAATGATTACTATTGCTTCACGTCACCGTTGCGAGGACTTTCATTGTGCTCGGGACGTAGTAAATGTATGCTCTTATCATCAGATGCGTTCGAGCAATTTGTTCTCATATCATTGAGTATAGCAGTATCGTCAGTGCTGTTCTATTAGAACTATGAACCCTTATTTTTTAGTATATATAGGCAGCTGTATAAAGGTGTCAACATGTACAGGTAAGTATAGGCAGGTGTCCGTATCTAGAGGTCCCGCTCGTCCAGTCTTACAGGTAAGGTCCTAAAAACTCTCACCCATTCCAAAAGTGTTGGTTGTTGATTTGACTGCATAAAATCGCTTGAAAAGCTGTAAGACTTTGGCATAAAAGATTCACTCGGAAGTAATAGAACTTTAAAACAAGAACTAAGAAGAAAAGAAACTATTCTGCGCAGAAAGTTTCCAAGAAAAGTCCGTAAAGATCAGTTCAAAAATTTCCGAAATAGAATGGGCTGATTTTTAAGTGATCGACACTGTCGAAGTATCTCATATTCTAGGGTTCAAACTGTTGGACTCACGTTTATTTGCCACGCGGCGTTCACCACTGCGGCCTTCTAATATTTCGCAATCATACACTTATGTTTATAGCTGTGACAGAATTAAAGCGAAGGACTATATCTATCTCAGCATGAGCTCGAAGGTTTTAGATGCTCCGCTCTAGATACGTTCTAGTAAACTTACCCTAGAGAAAGGTTAGACTCGGCTCCGGAAGTGCCATAGTTGGTGCGAGTGACGATGGTGCGCGTAACGCGCCTCGTAACATCTGAACTGAGTCCACCCTCGGTGGAGAAGCTATCCTTTGATGACTCCAGCTTGGTGGTGTTAGCTGAAACGAATGCACATTTTTCGACGGCGAATATTGTGAATTCACAACTCATGCTGATAGCTCACTTCAGTTCATCGGATAAGATCACTAGAAACAGAGATAGACTCGATTGGGCAAGAACTATTCGAAAGTTCTAGTTGAGATCAATATTATCCAGTAGGAAGGACAAACAGATGAGGTCAACCGACAACAGGCAGAAGCAAAAAAATTGCTAGGACCGGTGATGAAAACGTTTTGTGCAAATTTTCACGGGGTATTTCTATTAAGCTATTCGCCGAATTTGATCAGCTGATGCAGATTTGTGCAGGTCTTTCGTGGTGCTGCACCTGACCAAATTAGTAAACATCGATCGAAGCAAAAAAGGCAAACAAAAAATTGCTCATATATAAAAACGACTTTGAAAACGCACTATGTAGATTGTCATAAAAGTGAGAAAAAGCATAAAATGATGCAACGAAAACGAAAAAAAAGAAGGCAACTTTACAAGAGAAAACTCATTAAACTTACACCTCATAAAACACTAGGTTAAAGTGGAGCTCAATGGAAGAAATAATCCTACACCCGACAACAGCGATAGTAACAGAAAAGCGGCTCAACAGCGATAGTAACAGAAAAGAGGCTATGATCCAGAAAGAAATACCAGACTGGGCTCAAATACAAGCAAGTCTTGTATATGGGAAAGGTGCGGCATTTCGCTCAATGTGATAGGCCGATATGAATGCGGAGCTATGGCACCATTTGGTAATGTTGCAGCTAGTCATTGCAACGATATTACGATAGCGTACCAGAAGATTGGCGAATCGTGACATGGACGGCGTCCTGAGGTGATCTCTATCATTTCACCCAATCTACTCTCACCATCAACATCTTCCTTTTCATAGGGAGAAGGGTGCTCTAGTGCCGGCAATATTCTTTTCGAAAAACGCAAAAACTCGAGTTTCGCATGCGAAATTTTCCATAATATTTGTCGCATGTGCCAACAACTCGGGTATACGTTTCGTGCTGAGACGAATGTAGGATGTGTCATGGTAACGACACGTTCATGTCGGGAGCTCATCCTATCAGATAGGTGCTGAAGCTATGAAGAAAAGGCCAACGAACGATGAGGAGATGACGTAAAGAACAGCAATCCCCTTGACGAAAGGTGGGGAGGTGTTGGACGATTTGAGGACGAGAGGAGACGATTGAATGAAAGAGAAAGAGTGCACCTTGTTGAAGACAGAGGAGCGAAGAGGAAAAAAGGTATGAATATACAAGCGCAAAAATATATCCTTTCCGTGCAGCTCTGCACGCTCGTATTCATTATTAGAGAAGAGGAAAAGGAGAGTTTCCGATCGCAGGTGAAACAGAAGAACGGATCGCATGTGATTCGATTCGAGGTGTGAGTCGGCTACACTTGCAACCCGAAATTAACTGATGTGAACTTCATTTGTCACTGGATGCCTCTTAGATGTTCGTCAGAAGCAGTTTCAGTCTTTATTAAAAGACAAGAGAATAACTTCTGAAGGCGAAACCCAATTCTAATAATATGCTTCAAATTTAGGCATTTACATAATTCGTTTACGAAACAGAATATCCTGTCGACGCAATTTTCGATTCATATTTACTACATTAGTTGATTATATTATAAGAGATAATATTGCCTGGTAATATGAACAGTAGAATGCCTATGAATCAACAAGAATGTCGGCGATATCCTATCTCCGACACAAATATGCTCGAAAATAAGCAAATGAAAAACATTGTCTAATTTTTATTGCGATGATATGCACGCATCAATGAACACACATGTGGTAAGATTCATTTGTGCACTATAACCGGAAAAGAAGTTAATTTTTTTTCGTTGCGGTGGAACAGCTGTTTTCGTTGTTGACGATAGCAATTGGTGATTTGCGAAGAGTGCATATCGTTGAACAAAATGTAGCAATCGCTATAGGAAGAGGTGTAAACGCGATATTCACAAATAATAGAGATTTACTAAAATTGACGCCCGAACGAAATTGTGAAGATGAACGGATATAAAATGGAGAAAGTTTCTAGCTGTGGTGACTTTGAAACTTGAGCTGATTCAACTCACGGTAATAGACGATGAAATTCATTCAGTGCACCTGAAGATCTTTTGCAGCGACACTTTTTGCTTCACTACTCAAATCTGTGCTAACGTTTCTTTTTTTTTGCAGCTATTGAAGCTGGGGACAATCCCTGGACGTCCATTAAGTCTACAGAGTGAGGAAATGAAGAAAGAGGTACTGGTAACAGGCAAGAGGGCATGTTGATACCTTTTTTAGTTGACACGAAAATTATTGACTCTATGCTAAGCACAGAAAATTGAGCACAAACTTAGGGAGAAAACGTTTCAGCGACTATTTTTTCACATCCTTACGTTTCCACATCATTGAACTAATACTGCGAGGGAGCGGAGGGTCCCCGTGGAAACGTTTGTTTGCGTGTAATCATCTGGCCACTAAAATATCTCGTCCCTATCTCTCGAACCCTACAGGCGTTGAGAAACTCATCTCCAAAATGGCAAAGTTTGAGTCACCAGTTTGCAATAGGCAGTTAAGCGGTTTCCTTGGATCGTATTATCCACATAACAACTGCAGCTTATGGCTTTATTGACGGCTGCCTAAGTCCAAGACAGGCATTAGTGGTGCATTTATACAACACCAGCATGCCGCCTTAAATGACATGAACTGTAGGTAACTGTCGTGAGCACAGAGAAGAGTAATCTGGTGATACGCTAACGAAATGTGGTGGTATCTCCTACAGAAAGCATCTTGAGCAAGCTTAAGTAGAGATGAGACTCTGAACACCTGGCAGAGTGACGGTCGATCATCGACATTGCAACGTCATTTGACAAGTATTCTGCTGTTGCGTCATAGGTCCAGTTATGAAAACTGTTCTTCCTGGAGCGCAGTTTTTGCCTCAAGCTTACACCAACTGCTGTTTTCAATGGACAACAGCGATCAATCGTGCCTTGGAGGATAGGAAAGGAAGTGGGGGAGAGGAGGAGTTGGGGGAGGGGTTGGGAAGGATGGATGAACGGAAAGGAAGTTTCATCAATGTAATCTACTACATTAATATATCATTACATGTTGGTCCTTTCATTACCTCCACCCTACCTTGCCATTCGTTAGCCTACTGTTTTGAAGCATGAAAATATAAATGCTTCTGCTATAGGAGATGCCGAAAGTATTAGAGAAGGGTTAATGGGAGAATGGACAAAGAAGAAGTAGACAGTGATATCACTTCCTCTCACCAGCTTTTCCTCTCTCACTGAATTTCCTCTCACCAGCTGCCTGAACGATTCCCCAGAATGTTACATTTTCAGTGACCACAATCAGAATAGGAACAGTTCAAGTTTGGAGGGTGACCTGTTATAATGAAATCGAGCTCTCCAAATATTTCCTTTCGCCAGCTTGTTCAACGAAGGCATTTGATCCTCAGTATATTTACTCTTTGCTTGAATTTGTCGTAATATGATAAGATCTTCTTATAAATCGCATGAGTGCAACGAATACACACAAGAGACACCTATGAGACTTCTATAGAAGGCATTAGAAAACGTCCGAAGATACGCACACAGATGCGTGCACCATCAAATCACAAAGAAGCATCGATAAGCTTTAACGGCAAATATTACTGGATAGTTCTTATTGGCAGATATAGGAAAACTTGAGAGTGATATGGTGCACGATGTTGAGAAAGTTCGACTAGAGGAATTTCTAGGAAGTTCGGACTTCGTTCGGCGGATTCTGAGGAGAGCAAAGCAACGTCTGAATGAGGTACACTGTGAGGTGAGGCTTTTAAAAAGAGGTTCACGTTGATTTTTTAGTGTTCAACAACAGTGGGCGAACATATGGCGTTCGATTTGTGCGCTATACAACGCATTCTGTTCGGCGTGCAAAAAAGAAAAAGAAGAAACTTTAGCAGCCGCCAATTGCAAGCTCGAAAGATTCATAGCAAACGAAGAGCAAATCAAATTGCACAAGAATGCCGCACCAAAATTCCATTGTGCACAGAAGGAAGACCACTCTCAGTAGGTGTCTACCTCTGACAATGGGCATGTTTTACGATAAGGTCAATAAGACCCACCTAAAATTACATCATTGGACTGTCGAAGGCTTCAGCTCAAAGGTAAATATAAAGAGTTGGGAAAAACTTCAGTGAGAGGGAAGGGGGGGGGGGTGGGGTATTTGTTGCGCAGATTCTTTTTCATAGAGTGCGCAGGAAAATCGAAATACTTCAAGGATTTGATTGCATAGGAACTGCAAACGATTCAATGAATCGCATTTATCGGTTAGCGAGTAACAATAACGAGATTGGGTTGTTGCTGCATAATATCAGATGAAGGCCATGTATGAGGCAATTCACATTTAGTGCTTGGTATCGAAGACCTTTAGTAAGGGGGAATGAAATATGCATTAACCTCGAATTGGATGTAACTAACCGAGAGTATTCACCTTGGCGCCTGGATATTTCTTTTTCTGCTCATGGAGTACAAATCTAAGTTGAGACCATCTACGGAGGAAAACCGACTCCTAGTGCAGTGAATGGTGGATCAGTACGCCACTCTCCTAATTTTTGACTCCAATTCATCCTCACTGGATCGAATTGAGTTCTGGATGCACTAAAATAATTGTCATAATTGTTTCAATTAATTATGAATTCTAAGAAAGCAATGATAGTATAGTGCAATGGACAGAAGAATATCTAACAATGATTCACCTCAGCCTACCGTGGCATTTGCCCAAAGGATGTTAAGAAGCCGCCCGAACAGTGGAATTGCTATCGGAGTTCTCTAAACCACAGTCACAACGGATGGGCTTGCTATGTACGAAAGGAAAAATTATTTCTCATATGGAAGTTTTCGACATAACTATTGAAGGAGACCGCCACCCAACTAAGATTCGTTAAAAATCGCCAAAATATCTCAAATGTTGCTATAAAAAAAAAAAAAACTCAGTGAAGATAACTGAGCGCAGCTTCAACGACGAGATTTCCAATGGTATGCTCTTGCGTCGACTTGTCCTTCATTCATTTATAATTACTCCTATTCCTCGTCCTTCCGTCCATCATCCACGATCTCATGCGTTTCGTTTACTAATCTCTGATGAAATTTTTATGCGATTCTCAAAAAAAAAACCATTCGAAATTGCGTCAACTCTTTAGATAAATGTTGTTGGCGAAATTGGCTTGCTTTTCACACGTATACTATGATTTTTTTTCTTGCACTAAATCCAATGAAGCGGTCATTTTCCCATGCAAGTTGTTTTGCCGCTCTGCAAAAGTGATGAAGTTTGCAGGTATACATTCTTTGTTTTTTCGGCAGGTATGCAATCAAATTGCTATTAGTTTAGCTCATCACGTAAAGCAGAAGAATCCTCAAAGAACCTTCTCGAATTAGCCGTTTTACTCAATCGTCAGATATGTGCCGCTCGTCTTCACATTTAGAACAGCATTAATTCCATTGGTGATGAAATAAAATTTGCATATTCGAATGGTGTTCGCATCATGTCTACTTGCGCACCTGTGATAGTAACCAAATTATTATCTTGTGGAAGAAGCGACGCTTCACGAAAACTCTGCACAATATGACCTTTTACATCACCTCTCACCGCATTAAACAGATTCGTAATTTGTGATTAAGCAGTAAAATCTGTTGAAAGATGCATTTGCATTTTAAATGACCGAAGCATCTGAACGGATATTCCCAAAGAAATTCGTTTTCCTGCAATCGCAAGGCATATCACTTGACTCCACACGAGTTCTTCACAGAATCCAAAAAATCGTGCATTATTTTCGCAGAATTCTGTGATTCTATATTATCGGTGATTTCAGGAATGAAATATCGAGTAAGGGAAGGGTGTGGGAAGGATGGGGGGGGGGGCATATTCAAATAACAAGTGTACGACATCGATAGAAATTCACAAAACGATATTATACATTCTGTTGCGTATCATCTTACTAATAATTTCCATCAAATCTTAGTAAATTTGATACCGAACGAATTGTTGGTGATTTTCGACATTAATTTCCATTCATTTGTTGCGATGAAGATTTGAATGCATTCTGCAATATGTTCAGTCTCGATCGTTTAGTAATCCCCTCAACATTTCATTCGGATCCGTTCGATAAACTGTCCTAATTTCGGCACCATATGCCGTGTCGGTTTTGTTTCTTTTATTCTTTGGCGACTATAAATTTGCGCATTCTTTTCCACAGATATCGACAAAGATATCATCTCGTTTTCCTGGTGGGAGCCAACTAAGATCCTAGAAACGTAATTGATAACACTTAATGAAACATGCATAGAACTCGACCCTAGAGAACTTCCGATAAGATTTCAAGCGTTTTTCGTTTACGAGAAGAGATCGGCGATATTTTGCATAGCAGTGTTGAAACGTCAGAATCGAGGTAATTAGGTCGTAGCCAGTTCCCTCAGGAAAATTCGGTGTATTTTGCTAATTGAGGTTTAAATTGTGCAGCATATTCTTCCTCCTTCAGTCGAGAACATTGTTTTCAAAGATCAGACACTCAACTTCTCGTACGCTTTATATCCTATGAATTCAGATCTATTCAACTTCAGTATAAACAAATTTTCTTCGAGACATTAACAGTAAACCATTTGTCGCCTATGTTTCCTTCGCGACGGATTTTCCGCATTGCCATGAAGCAATCTTAGATGCTAATAAACGATGCTAGTTGTCTTAGATGCTAATTGCCGTAGCGTATCGGACGGCGATTTTCGCGATGACGAACTGAAGTTTTAAGTTAATGTGGTACTCCCGAGAAATTAGGCAAATCACTGCTCGGATGCAAAATTGGGCAAATTATCCATATATCAGTGTCTCTTGATATTTCATCTCTTTTCTTTAGCGGATATTGTCAGTAACAAAGGATCACTGCTCCTTCCAATTGCAACACCATTTTGATCCGAAGCTATCCTTGTTGATGCTCGAGAAACAAAGCAGAGTAGAGGTGATTTTTACAATGAGTATTTTTTTTTTTGCTCAGAAATACTCCAAAGAAGCAGTGTTGTTTGTCTCGATCGCCATTGTCCAAAACACCATTGTTTCCTTCCTCAGGAAAGGTTTTAAGCTTTACCGATAGAAGAATTTGTCATAGATTACAACACGGATGTAACAAAAGATTTTGTTGTCAAGGGAGGGAACAATCGCAACCATTCGGCAAGTAATGCGAAAATATTTAGGTAATTCACCGTCCCACTCGTTTGTTGAATCATCATTCACATCCATCGATGCCAAAGAATATTTTTACGAAACAATATATTGGTTAGCGATGATTCAGTGACGCATTGCTTTACACAAGTCAGTCATCACAAACAATGTGCAGAGCACTTTTGTTATTTGGGGATCGGAGAGAAAAAAAGGGAGTTTCAACGATATCCGTTTTATTTTCTGCTTTTCAACTCTTACCGCTATCACTCCCCGATTCGATTGGTGATGAAAACGGGAATATCGATTGCTGTAAGAGAAAAAATACGCAAAAACGGTAGAAGCATCAGCTAATAGCTCTTGTGATGAAATAAGCTCTTCGACAGGAACACCTCAACGGAACCGTTCGATTTCTTCATCGAATTTCCGTGAAAGGTAAGTTGGTGTGCGAAACAATTACCGCTTATTTCCGATGATTCTCTATTTATAATTCCCCGGCAAGTCGAAGTGGGCAAATTAAACTTTCCAACATCAAAGCTGAGTATTAGTAGCATCTACATCCGAGCGATTTTCGTTCACTTTAACCTATGCAGTCGCCGCTGATATCAAGAGATATTATGCTCCAGATCGCTTTGCCCTTAAACAATTGACTCTTAATATGTTGCTTGAGATATGCTGAAGAGCGTCGTCGCCCTGTTGAACCTTTCAGATTCTCAGGATGCATCATCTCTAAGAATCTTGCTTAAAAATTTTTCCGTATTGCAATTTGAAGGCAGTATGTCTCAGCAATGATGATCGCCGGAGAGTTCAGAGCGTTTAATGCAGCAGCAGAGGTGGTAATGTGTGAACAATTGCTTTGCATCACCAAACGTTTCGTTTTTCTCGATATGAGTTTTGAAATTGCGATGAACGAACTTGACTGCTTTCTATGAAATCTAATCTAAGAGAAGCATAAACAATCTTCTTCCGATGAAGCTCTCGTTAAGCGTCAGTAAACATCTTCAATATCATGAAATGCCCTCTTGGGTAGAAATAATACATACTTATATAAGCAAGCGTAGGCATCAGTTAGCTCTGTAGTATATTCAGCTTTTGCCTGTTATATTAAATGATTGAACAAATACTTTTCTGAAAGTTCTATATCCATAGTGTATATCATTTGGTCATTTCATAGACCGAAAGTTCTCATCAATTTGTTTAACCGAGAATATATCAAAAACTTCTCTCAACTTATCTGAGAGTTATCTCCACCTTTCTAAGAAGCGATTTCTTATCTCTGTTGTTTTCTTTTCTATTTCGTTATTCTTTCAGATATGTCTATATATAGAAATGGCAGCTATATACTAAAGTTTGACCATTGAATGGGCGTAATTTATTATAGAATCGGCTATCCATGAATCGCATCAGCATTATCGTTGGTGAGTTTTGCAGAAGGGAACGATATGCAGTGAACGGGAACTGAATAGTTATGGCTGCTATGCCGTGGAAAGTCGCCATTTGGAGCGGCAATGAAAAACTCGTCCCAATTTTTTATAGGGAAGTTGTTGTGTTGCGCGATTTCTTTGCTTTCGTTAGAACTTAAATGCTATCGTACAATAAAACATCGAACTCACTGACTATAATTAAGCGTTGAGCTCGAAGCTATTACTACCGGTTGTCATCTTTTGCCCAATGTTCTGTGCGTCCTATAAGCTATTTTTCGGAGAATAACTTGCAGGCACATTAAATGCTACAAACACCGACGGATGAAGATGAAGCTACACTGAAATAAGCAACTGAGGTGAAATTTGAGTGTCCGGAATGCTCAACAATAGGTTCAATGAATTAAGGAATTAGGTGAATGCATAGAATTAAAAGAGCCCTTTTCTAATGAATATGAGGTTTGCTCGTAAAGTTGACATTTTGAAAGTTCGTAAAGCGATTGCTAAATGCTCTAAGGGAATCTATAAGCGTAGAATTTTAAACGACATTTTGCACGAATTGAGTTCGTTCGTATTTTTCAGGCGGAAATGAACTGCTGAAAGAAATTTCGTGAACTTTGCATTGGAGTAATCTAAGCAGAAAGAAAAAAAACTTCCATCAACTATCCCGTGAATTGATTTCTCGCTTACGAACGTTATCCATCAAAAACACGATCTAAGTTTGCCGATTTTTCTTTTATTTTTGGAATCATGAGGTCAGTTTGCGAACTCATTCTCATTTCCTCGAAGAGCACTGCACTTCTCGCCTCTTAACAAAACTTTTATATGAATAGAACATGTGATCAAAACATTGCCTCAAATATGACCGTTGAGTTGCTGTGAACTTCTTCCCCCTCCAATGGATCGGGTGCAGAAAGATCCGAAACATTCATGCCATCATCGCTTGTCTGCAAAAAGTAGATAAAGCCTGTAATATTAGTGTACTCAATCGTCGTGTCAAGGACAACGGAATTCTGATGTCCATCTAAGCTGGATGTCTGATCTCTCTCAAGCAACTGAAGCAAAATGTACGGTTGTTGTAACAAAATATTACTTGAGAGATGAGCTTAAGGTTCAGAGAGGCTAGCATATGAATGCTATTTCCCCAACCCCCCCCCCTCCACTCCCCTCCCCAACCGCCCAGCTCCTCCCCATTCTGGAAGGTATTTTCATTAATGATTCCATCTGCAGTATGCAAGAATGTGCTTCATTCTATTTGCAAAATATAGCTTTGAAATAGATAATATAGATAAGTGAGGAATTTATTGGTGCTTGGAAATGCAGAATCACAAGAAATTTTGTGGTATGATGAGGAATAGTAAGCTTCATTGTAACTGCGCTAAGCAGAGATAATGAACTGTAAAGAGTCTGTAGGCCACACTTCATGGACAGCACACGTCACGTTGCGGTCCACCTAGCCATCGAGTGACGTGCCATCCATAGGTTACAATCGCACGATATCATGCGAAATGCCATCGTGGAGCTGTCTACCGTAGCAACGATACCACGCGGATCAACAACATTGGGTCTAAGGTCTGAGGTCTACGGTGAGGGGGCAGTAGCATATGTTGGACTTGCGTCAACACATTGAGCATTTCTGCAGTGTCTCTCAGGCATGAAAAAGATGTAAAATCCGAGGACTATGAAGAGATGGAGGCAATAAGAATCTGCATTAGGATCGGTGGCATCAGGTTTCTTCTAAGCTTGAGAATATTTTGCGACGATATTTCTCAATTTTGAGTATCGCTGCTACCGCGTTAAAGGTAGGAGATGTTAGTGGTTGATTGCCGCAATATTTTGGCCGATAGATCGTCATGCCCGGTTGAAGAAGTTGAGAAATCTCTTAGGCAGGCAGTCGAAATAACAAAAGGGCCATTTATCTGAGCTGGAAAAGAATAATAAAAATTGATGAACAACATAATGATTATGGGACATATATTCGACATATTAGTGATATTACACTCTTCTTTTCTCTCCTCGTTGCCAAAGAATTTTGTGTTCTCCGGGTAATTGATGTCAGAAGGACTTTTGCCCAGCATCTTCTATTTCTTCAGCTGAAATATAGGGTTGTTCCTCCTCTTAATAGGCATATGCAAATGCAGCAAATTCTTTCGGATTTAAACGCAGTATTGCTGATCTTCAACCAGGATTTATTAATGACGTAGTCCAGGATTTTAACTGCTTTTCTGGAACACACTCTGTTGTTCCACTCTAAAATGACTTATGCTCTTGAATTCATCGTTCATAAAAAGGAAAAAAACGAGATCAATCGTACCGCCGATCGTCGATAATCGCAACAATTGCACCGATCGCACTGTCGAAGAATAAAGCTAAAAGATTGTTGCATCTTCTTAATCGTTTTCTTCTGTACGTAATCCTTAGTGCCGTTCACATTTGTAACCAGCAGCAGCTTAATAGCTGTTCACATTTAGCAAAAAGACAAGGAAATTAATGAAGTATGTTAGTCGTTTACTTTGATATATAAAAATGCTTGCTGGATCTCACAAGAGTTGTCATTCCTGACGAGGAGGTGGGAGCGGAGGGGGGGAGGGGGAGAGGGTAGGTAAACTGCACATAAGAGTGAACCACAAGAGAAATACCAACAAAACTGATATTATTATTGGTAAAGTTGAGACAGTCTAATATATTGCTAACAACAAACGTTATATTTCTTCCTATAAATGAAAGTATCAGGTAAGGAGGTCAACGTTGAGTAATATAGAATCTACTCATTATTCCTCCATTTGTCAATAGCAACTATAACTGATGTCATTGTTAGCGCAGATTTAGCTGATTTTTTGGCAGAGTCATTAGATTTCTTTCATGCGGCGTACCTTTCCGAGGAAGTCTCACCTAGTGAAGTAATAAAATCAATAGCACTAGAAATATGAAGTATGATCGATAGCACAATCGAATAGGGGTTATACTGGCCGAAAACTTGGTCGAATACGCATGTCTTCAGCAAGCCTGATAAAAAGTCATGACGACTGTCATCGAGGAGTTAAACGATGCTAGTGAATGAATAGCCTTTCATGAGCTGAGTCTTAGTGCGAACTATAATAAAGCCGATGCTAGAATGAAAAAGTTTTTCACGATTAAACCGCCATAATTGCACTGATTATTTAACGAGTGATTTATTCCCACTCGCATTGAGACTGAATAAATAATCACAGATACGGCCATGGCATTTGAGGTACTTAAAATCTCCGTTGCGCATGAACGATTCTTAAGTATACTTATGCGGGAAGCTCGTTGAGTTTCTCTGAATGTTGTATCACAAAGCCCATAGACCGAACAGGAGTGGGGCGTTTTTTTGAAGCGTTTTTAAGATATCGGGGGTACAGTCGGGCAATCGGCCTCAACAATGCCAAAAATATCGCCGCATAAAGAATGGCGAATGCACGAATTAGCATCGGTAGATCAGCCTAAAGCTAAGTGTAAACCCAAAGTGAAAATTAATAGCCAAAAATTGAGGCACGAAAGAGCTAGTCGTATTTTATAGACGGTGATGCCGTAATGCTAGAATGCTACATCCTACGGTAGTCACCCGACCGATTGGATTGTACAGCTTTCCAAGGGATATACTATCGCTTCCCTTTGTAATGGCAAGAACCAAACAGCGCTAACTCGCTACTCACTGCATTCTATCAAACGACCGATTGAGAGGAAACAGTAGTCGGAGTGGCATCAAATTGTTGCTGATTTTTGCGATATTCAAATGTCTACAAAATTTCCCGAATGCAAGGAGGTCGTCCTATGATGTATGCCGTACGAACCAGATCTTATTGCTGTACATTCGATGGTTCGCAAGTTGGAATCAGCAGACATATACGCGTACAAAAACACAAAAACGAAGCCATGAGAATACTCATTTGCAAAGGAAGTTTACGAAAGAGCAGAAAAGACATCTATGTCAACTAGCTATTGCATCTGAAAGTCCTGCGGTCCTATCGGCAGAAAACTGAGGAAATCGACCGAATGAAGGAGCAGATATACAATTAACGTTGAGAAATCATCGAAGGTGAGTTGATGCTCATATTATACGCATGCATAAAAATGATATATTCAACGCAGTCATTGATGTGAAAAGATGACCAGATATAACGACGAAGAATTCCTTCATTGTGTGCAATTTTTCCCAGAAAACCTCTCTGATTATTCGACTACATATCTCTTGCTTATATTGATGTGCGAAGGCGAAATGCACTGGACGGGAAAGCAGCTATTCGACGGAATTTGGGGGCGCGATGTTAGAAGAGGTATTTCCCATAGGACACTTGGTTCTGATAATAACTTCGCGATTACCTAAATTTCAGGTATACTTGCAGAAACTATTTAAAAAGCTCACTAAATGTCCCTCATCTCTTCGACCTCAATTCTTTGCGATTGACGATGGTTGTCGGTTTGTTCTCAACGGCATTCGCCGTAGTTTTTGTGGCTGTGATGGCAGTTGCAATGGTCAGAACATAGATCACCGTTACGAAGATGGTAGGCAAGACTAATCTCGTTGAACCCTTCAGTTACTGTTGGGAACACTTCATCATTTCCCTTGTTACCAACTTTAGTCGCCATTTGCTCCTAGTAGTGCCAGGCAGCTTGCAAAGGGAGTTTATGCCGCAGAATTCTAGTCTCAAATTCGCCAGTGAGAGCAAATGCACGGCGGCTTTAAAGTAATTAATTTTATTGTGTCTTCACCTCAGCTTTCTTCGACTTTGGTTCCTTCAAGCTATTGAGGGATGCAAGCCGTCGAGCATACTTGTTCCCCATTAACGATGATGACTTCCCGGAGTCTGTTTAATGCTGAAAAAGTTTTATGTCAGGTTTATTTTGTTGGAACAAGCAGAAGTCAATAATGTTTTATACAATCACCAGTCACTATCGTAGACTCTGCTTCTCGAAGGAAATCCTCTCCCGTTAAGGGACGTATGGAGAACATGAAGAAGAGTTACAGGTACTGAAAAATTCTGACGGCAAAAACAAAGAGGCTTTCGAACGAGAGAAGGAAGAGGCATAAGAAAGAAGAGGCGGTACAACCTCATCTTTCAATCTATTTTTACTGCTTATCGCCTCGGTATTTCTTCTATGGGGTTGTCAAAAACTTCAGGGCACTCTTTTAAAGGGGATTTTACGACAATGTTTTGGCATATTACGCTCGCATGATTTTCCTCGCGAGGTTAGGGGAGCGGGCGGGGGTGGGGGAGGGTGGGAGAGGAGATTGGGGAGAGGGACGGAGGTTCACTAATCTTGTGACCAATCTCGGACAAACTTTCGGCTACATCGATCTCAACATCATTTAACTGTTTCCTTCAATTTCTCCTCTTCAAAAGTTTATCATCAGTCTGAGCCAATGACGACTTCAACTCAAGATCAAGCTACCTCTCATGAACTCTTGACACAAATGGTGCAGCACTCCTCAAGTACTAATCTCATCCATATTCTTTACTTGTTTCAGCAATAATTTTTAGTGTTGAGCCAAGTTGTAGATCCCATCAATTCTGTTGTCATACGATTGAAGGCAGTGCCATTCATATTTATTCAGACTACGAACAGAGGTTACAGATGTGGCTTTCATTACAGGATCAGCTGATATCCTGACAATGTTTCATGTGGCTCAGCACCTTTCCGACTAAGCAACGCTCTTTGAACGATAGCTGTGGAGGTCGTGTTACAGATGCTGGAGAGAAAAATTCTCCAGAATGATTCAGAGATAGTGGGAGAGGATCTGTGAGGGTAGATGAAAATTTTTTTACACTGCTAATAAAGAGTACCGAAAATATGTGGAACCTTTGCCATCGTGCAAACTTTGCTGGTATGGGATGCGATTCTGATACCATATGTGATATGCGATTCTCCAACGAGAAGAAGAGTTGTCCCTTGCTGTATGGTCTTGCGAATGCTTCGACTTTTATAGACGAATGCATCAGGCGACTTTCGTTCGTGGTGGTATATACTCGATAAATTTGTCCCTAATCTGCAGCTTTTATTTTACAGTCGGATGAATCAGCGATGTAAGACTCAGCAATTTTCGTCCTCCTCAGCTTGTGGTCAATGTGCCAATTCCGGCTTTTCATCTCAAATTTGCTTTCGACTAGCGTGACTTCGACCTTATTACCATGCCGAACAATATCGAAGGGGGAGGAACATTGGAGAACGTGTGTGGAGTTTTTTTCGTTAGCTTTGCTTATTTGATTCTTCACCAGCACAAAGTGGATTTCAAATATGAGAAGTTTAGATGAAGGTGGAGGAGAAAGGAGGTCCAGATTTGGGGTTGAATTCAAGGATATGGATTGCAATTTAGACAGGAGCTTCATATTGTCTGAACGATCGTTGTTTAGAAATCTCAAATCTCTATTTTGATATTTTCATACAATCCACAGTGCTCATATGAAGTGGCAGTATACGGACGGGTCTATTCGCAGCTTCGTTCAAACAACATATATTCCATATGCTTCGCATTGTTAGTAGGCGAGAATAACGTGAGCTTATTTGCGTATTCGTAGTTCATCGGTCAGTCTCACAGCTTTAGTTCTTATCATAGTTTCATTCCTGGTGGGAAAATTCATGTTCCACCCTTCGAAATATTTTGCTCGCTATTATGCATAAACGGGTACCATTTAGTAAACCATGGATGGAAACGTTAAATTCCTTACTAGGCACTTAGAGAACTCTTGGCTTTTCACTGTTTGTTAATGGTTGCAGTTCTTGAGGGAAACACGCACAGCCCTATGATGGGCTTCTAATGTTAGATCGTCATGACCATCATTTATTTGCTTGCTTGTTCCCGAATTCACTCAGGGTCAGCGTGTGCACAATGTTCTCTCGACCTTCGTCGATCCAAGGCACCTTCGAGAGGAGAAGCCCTAGATGTATCGCTCTTATCCTAAGTAGGCAATGCATCTGATCTAATGCCAGATGAAGCAATAAATTTAGAAGCACTTGGGGAGATCTCTACTCATCTGAGAGTGCTGCTGTATTGCAGCTGAAAATCCAACCAGCCAACCAACAATTGTTCTTCAAATTCAGTCTGAAATCCTGTCATCTTGGCATAGGCAGGATGTAATCGTGCGCTGAAAGATATGATGCTTATTTCATTTGAGGTCAAGAAGACATATAATTGTTCAAAATGTTTCAGCAGTTGCACATGGCCAGTGAAGGTTGTGCTTGGACGAAAAATTTCAGCTTTTCAAATGAATAGATTTCAAGTCTCAAGGATTCTGGAGCGATGGGCATGCCGTTGTCTCCTGTGATTCTCTTTCGACTTCTTGTTACTAAAGCTTCTCAGAAGAAACACCTACGCGTTGCGATCGACGATACAAGCGGCATTCTCAATGCGAACTAGATGCAGCGATTATTTGATCGTATGCATCAAAGAGTCATAACATTAGCAATCGGGTCGAAATCACATTTGGAACATAATGTGATCGTCGAATAAGTTCATATTAGGTTCTTAAATTCTATATGCTCATCACGCCTCCTTGAAGCGGAAAATCTCAGTTGACGTTATGGTGTCGACGACGATGATGATACTTCAGTGACGGTCATCTTAGGTTCTTGCAATAAATCATTGAATGCGTCATTGAGAAACGCCAATAAAAAAATCTCGGAATTTACTCCGCTACGCATTCGTCTCTCCTCAAGATTTGTACAGTAACGATTGCAAATGCATATATAATGATGAATCTAATCGTAGTAATAATTTCATCAAACTACAATCAGAAAGAATTTTCGCACATCAAAACCATAAAAAAGGAACAAAAAACGCTGGAACGCTGAGATTCCCCCCGAGCATTTATCGTCTTCCTGCGGCAACTTTTGGTGCCGGTTTTGCTGCAGCTGCTGGAGCCGGTTTAGCGGCTGCTTTCGGCGGTTCTGGCGGTGGTTCTACCTATAACAAAATTAAAGTTCGCTCTTCAGGGATATCACAGCGGAAATATATAAAACGCTGAGAACATCCAGTATTTTATTGTCGTCGATGAGGCAAATCGATGGAACCAAATTTGTCGTATTCTCATTCCAATACATAGGCTCACGGGATGATCGGAATGCAAATCCAAGTAAAATCATAATTGACATTATTATGTTGGATATAACCTAGTCTCCTCGCAAACGTTAATAGTCCTGAACTGCGTTGGTCATGAACCTAGCTGGAGAACTTCGTGCAACCCCCCCCCCCCCCCCCCCCCCTACCCCCCTCCCTCCTGCCCTCCCTCAACATCACCATTAGACACAATTCCACTTCAGCTTGAGCTTTTCATGGTGATAATCATGGATATTTAAAAGCCCATTTCAACTGCTAAAAATAAATGGAATGAAACAAGGCATTCGAAAGTATTTCGTTGGCTATCATCAATGCAAAAACATTTTCTGCTTCTTAGAGGAAATCTAGTTTTCTGCAGGCATATAAAGAGATTCATTAGCCCTTTCCTAGTTGCAATATAATCCTTCCACTTGTTTGTTGAGACCCGTCTTCGATTGAAGATCTTCCTAGCGAAAAAGAGGAAAGAAAGAATCTTGATTATTCACTCCAACTTGACAAACTGTCTAATCCGATTTTGATTCCCATTCACTGCCTCTTCAGAACTAGTGACCCTTTCGCTTTCAGATTTATTATGAGGTAAGTTTCGTATCACAGCTAGATGGTTTCCTGGACCTAAACGCCATTGCAGCATTATTGAGAGATTGATGTGAAAGAAGTGGGAAAAACCTGGACCATTTTTGAACTTGAGGATGGGCGTGAGCCAGAAAAATTGTCCTTCTAGGATTAATATATACCCGCACCTCATACAAAGTTGTTTTTTATGGTTTGTTCGGTTGAGCCAGAAAAATTGTCCTTCTAGGATTAATATATACCCGCACCTCATACAAAGTTGTTTTTTATGGTTTGTTCGGTTGTTTGATCAAAGATGTGATGATAAGGATCAGAGCTATCGTCGTTGATCCCACTCACAGTAGATATCGGAGCACTTTTAAGATAGCGTAGAAATTCGCATGCCCTTTCTTTCATATTTTTGGGTTGTTTTTCACAAATCCAGAAACATAAAAATTACCTTCTCTTCCTCTACTGGCTCTGGTGGTGGTGGTGGTGGTGGCTCGTCTTCTTCAACGTCATCGACGTTTGGCACACTGAGCGGTATCGGTCGAACAGGGGGCTTAGCGAGATCGCCTTCAGCTTTTTGTTGTTCTACATACTTAGGTGGCTCCAGATTCTTGCGCAGCTGCTCTAACTCCTCGTTTTCACGACGACCCCATTCAGGTGGTGGTCGTGCTGTTCCATGAGCAATCTTTGGTGGCTTCTTGATAACCGGCTGAAAAGTATGAAAATGATCGTTTTGTATTGGAAGAATTAGAGCTCTTCGAGGTAGCTCATTCTAAACGATATGCCTACAAGTGAAGGTAGTTGATGCGGATATAAGGGTATCACCAGAGATAGGTTGAAAGAATTAGTGTACTTGAGCACCTTTGTTCAAGTTGTTAAGTTGTATTGTCCATCAGGAGTGGTCCGGTGGAAGCGCCCTTTGATAGGCAACATGCCCTTAGGGAGGACGTCAGAAATTCGTCTCATTACTGCAGTATATTTTTTGAAACATCATTCATATATCAGGCGATAGAATAGAGCTTAAGGTGATGGCAATAACAACAGGTGACGCATAAAATCAGTGGATAAATAGCTAGCGCTTTTCCTTTTTTTTCCTTTCGTTTCGCAATTCAAAGGCTCTTGATGTCATCGGGCTATCGTTTTTTCTCCTTTCCTTCTGCAAATATTCTTGAACGTTCTCAATGTCTTATGGGATTTCCAATGATGCTGTTCAATGGCCTCTTGTTCACCTAGCAGGATTCCTTGCGACTCGAACGACGTCTGTTCGTATCGTTCGTTGCTGATGGAATCATTTTCAATACTAGATGGAACGACGGCGAAAGTTAGGGAAATTAGTGATTGCTGTTTTCAGTGGCTCAAAATATTGCCATTTCCATCGCTTCTCTGTCCGTCATTAGTGCGGCTTTCGAAGGCCGCCAGATCTTGTTAGCGAAAGGAAGAAAGATGGTGCAGGAGTGGAAAGACTACAAGGGAGAGGAGAGAGCAATTTACACTTTGACCTCATTAGCCGTTGGTGGCAGGTGGATCACAATAAAGGGTAACCGAGCCCAGCGCATTAAGCGGCGCGCTTGCCAAACGCCGGGAACAGGAAATGAAGAGTTCAAAGATAAGAGGTTGCTAAAGGAGTTGTATGGACATGTGAGAGATTATCCTATACCCCCTCGAAGACATAAATGGGGAGGGGGGGGGGGAGGGACATAGTGATATGCACTGAGTGCAGTCAAACCTTTTGCTTTTGATCCACTCATTAGCTTGCATTGCATGCGTATGAAGCTTCCCACTGTATCAAATACCCAGGAAGGCCAAGAAACAGTTCCGCTTATATCTCTGATTACACCCTTAACACTGTAATGTGCAGTGAGCATTGTGGTGCACCGTAATTTTGAACGAGCACAGCTTGATTGATTCCAGTGACTGATTGGCGGGATCGCACAGTCACTATGTTGGGATGAGGGAGGAGGTGGAAGAAGCGATCGGGCACCGAATATGGATGCCTATCCTCATACATTCGGCCCTTCTGCCAAAAATCAGCTTTATTGCATGGTGGGTTCGATGTGACAGCCTATTTAATTAGAGGTTCGATATCGGCAATCGGTAAGCGCAAAATGGTTGCAGCTTTCGGTGGCGTATTCGAATTGCCCGAAGCAAGTTTTTCGTAAGTATAGAAGGTTAACCTCACAGAAAATATTTGTCATCCCCTTGTCACCAAAGACAACACATGTCGCCTCAAAATAGCGATGATATAAATAAGAGATAAATGAATTTTCGCTTTGGCATTTACGGTTGATGTAAATAGTAGCCGACCTTTTCGTATAGGTCACGACGATCGCTGTATGATCTCCTATCGATCTGGCGATCGAATTTCGAAGCGACGTTCACCTTCGGCTAAAATTTCATCCAATAATTCATGAAGAATCAATAGATTAAAATCTGGTGGCGGTGGGGGGGGGGGGGGGGGGGGGGGGGGGGGGGGGGGGGGG
>JAARMF010000134.1:61332-76495 GCA_022844705.1 Toxascaris leonina | reverse complement strand
GGGGCGGTGAGAATGCCACCTGAAAAAAGAATTATCAATACTGTGTTTCTATTAATTTCTACTTTATCAGTGAAAAGAAACCTTAGAATGTACCACATTTCGGGAAGTTTTGCTATGTCTCATCATTTGTAAATCTTTTCTCCGTCGTTCGTTCTCATAACAGAGGTTCCTTATTTTTGAAGCGTCAAATTTTGTGCTTTTCGGAGCTATTTGAAGGAATCGTCGAAATGCTCTGAGATGATCGACGCGAATACAAATACCAACCACAAGTGTCAAACTTTTTTCGCCAGTCGACCGCCTTTAGTGCATCTTCGAATGCGTCGCATTGACATCTACGAAGAAAGGTTTTTGCCTCGCTGAAGCGTTTATATAAGCAAAAATCAATTCATCATCAACAACTGTTTCAGGGATGTTATCATAATTGAAGAAGCAGGAAAAGAATTTTGCCCATTTTTATCCGCACAACCTGACTTTTGCCCTTCACATAGACCTGTGCAGCGATGTTCATCGTAACACCTCTAATCAACGGTGAAAATTTATGGCAAGAGGGTATTGCTTTTGTAGTGAATAAAATGAATATCTCTTTCGGCTAAAAAGAGCTGTACAACTAACCGGATGAACGGAAGCGGCTGCCTCTTCAGGATCGAGACCTTTTTGCAGGGCTTTGTTACGAGCGACCTGACGTTCACGCTCGTGTAATTCTTTCAGCTGCAATTTTCAAACAATCTGAAGGGTTCTTCGTAGAATACTTTCGTTATCGCAGGTCATGTAGCGAATCAAAGATATCAGATGAATTTCTAGAGGTTTGTTTCAGCAATCCTTACCAAAATCTTTATATCCGACATTCATAGGAGGCAAAATTTTCTTTAAAGCACAACACATTTTTACTGGAATAATAGGCAGCTGGTTAATGGGTAATGCTCTTATAATAAAGATTGATCATGTGTTAGATAAATAAAAGTATGACTACTGACATCGGCGCAAATATAGCAATAAGCATTAATTTAGGTATAATTATGAGCACGATAATTAATATACGGCTTATTTGTGGCTTCCTTGAGTTTCAAAAATGGGCGCATAATCGGAAAGAAATATTCGGATCCGTCTGAATCTCTGAGCAATTTGTGGCCGAGTATTCTGTTTGCTTGACTGCATCTTGTAGTTCCTTAAGAAATGAGAAGCATGTTTCTTCAAAACTCCAAGATTGAGCGTTGAACAACATTTTTAAAATAAGATTTTCCAGGACGAGGATTTATAAGCTCGAGAGGTACCTATTACTGTTTGCGGTTCAACAAAGGAAAAATACGATTGATATGGTGGGGAACTTTTATTAATCAAGAGCGAATTGTAAGATCTTCAGGTTATGATAAAGGATGTAGTATAGATTAGGAACCTTTTTTTGATTGGAATTAAATTCAGAAAGACTGAAACCAAATTCATTAGCTTTGTTAGTGAGGAAGCGATATAAAGCGTACGTCATACTCCTGGCGTTCATGTCGCTTCTCCAGATCATATTTTTCAGCCTCAAGTTTGCAGATACGCGAATATAGTTGTTTGATTTTCTCTCTGAGGTCATTCTCGAGGATATCAGCAGGATTGACAGCACGTCGACTAATTGCGGCAATAAATGCTTTCTTAGCTTCTTCTTTCTCCTCTTTCGATGCTTCTTGTTTCGCCTAAATATTCACACTAATTTTGAGCATAAACAAGATAACAACATATAGAAATGGCACAAATATTAGAAAAAAAAGCTGATGCACAATGAGTTTATGCATAAATCTGCTTTATTTTGCGACCAAGAGTTGCATTTTTTGAAGGCGCCGAAAACGAAGTACGAGTTTATATACCTTCACCCATTTAATGGGTGTCATGAAGGAATTCTCTCAGAAAACTTTCCATCATTTGCTTTCTACGGTAGAGGACATAACAGAGGTCAATCTCCTTATGCTAATTAGCGGGTATGATCAGTGCTGTTATTGACACATTGATGAACTATGATTGAGTAGGTAACTTCTTTCCCGTATTACTTCCCCAGTGGGGAGATAAATCTTTATTTGAAACTGATCTATAATCAGTGATACTTTGGCCCCTCTGGCATATCTTTGTTTACTGAAAATATGCGCATCCGCCGTTGAGTGAGAGCATTGTGGTGGCGCGGAGACTTGTGTAGTCTAACTAGGCGGTGTTGTCCTTCTTTCGTCAGAGATATTACACTGGGACCAGGACTCAGAGGTCAGCCCTCCGTAGGATGCCTTAGGCCAGGTAACACTGGAAAACACACCTCGTGGTTCGCCTAGCCAACAGATGACGTTCCATCTTTAGGCTAAAATCGTATGAAAAATCGTCCGAAATGTCGTCGCAGAGGTGTCTATTGAAGCAAGGAGAGTACACTGCTGATTATCCACTTCTAAGGTACCGAACATAAGGATATGCGCGCATTAATCTTTACGAGCTCAAATCTACACTAGTATTAGCGCAGCCTCTCGCTCAATTGCGATAGCATGCAAATGAATCTGTGGACGAATCATGCGTCCCTAAATGGGCACCATGAAGACAAATGCGAATATCTATACAAATTAATTCAGGTACTGAATTCTAATTCGAATTCACCACATCAGTAGGTGATTTCTTGGTAAAAACACCGTTTAGCGAAAAAGTTTTATCTGAGGATCATTCATTGAGACTGTATCACTACTTTGAAGGACTTCCATCAGCGCTGAAAGAAATGAAATGCGGTAATTTTTCAGCTTTCCCCGTTCTTCTGCCTAAGTAACCGAAGGCAAATTGATATCGAAGAATAATTTTGGCTTCAGCAAGCTAATGGTAGATTTTGGTTTATATAGAAAGGAAGATTGCTTACACCAAGAGCACCAAAATTGTCGATTCTCTCTCGCTTTGTCACAGTGAAGTTTCGTCCACCAGCTGCAGCAGCTGATGCAGCAGCGAATGAGCCAGCCATCATTTCCTGTCGTTTCTTACGTTCTTCTTCTCGTCGCCGCTTCTCAGCCTCGATACGGGCTTTGCTCTCCTCCTTTAATAGAATTTGAAGTCATAAATTTTGTGCGCATCGATGTGGAGGGCATTTCTTTGAGTGGCTGATTAAATTTTTCATCTGCAACGTAAGGGCACTCAACGATATGCTTTTGGAATGAGAACTGCCTCACACTTCCTGAAAGGATAGTCTGATAGATCCACAACAGGGGAGCCTTCAATCAGGATCGGCCCGAACATTTCCATACTTAGGTGTGTGTCCATCCTGTGTGCACAAATATATACGTAATTATGCAAATATATTCCTTCATGCAAATGTATTTTCCTTTATTCGCATGAATGAAGATGTTTTAAATTTAATATTTTGTGTGCTCGGATAAAGCCTGTCCACCTTTTTCTCGTGGCACTGGACGGGTCACACTGGTCATCAATGGCCTCCGGCAAACGACGGTTCTGGTCTTCGGAGTCAGATGGAGCGGAGAGTGGATTGGAGCGTTCATCTCTCGCACTAAGTGCAATGTCTACTCAATCAAAATGAAGGGGACATTGCGCGACCGCTGAAGCCGAAGAAATTCGGGAACGAGCAAGGGAATGATGAGAATGATGATGGCGATTTTAGATATTCATTTAAATGCGCAACTATATGAAGAAGTTGGCAGATAAAGGCATCAAAGAGTAACATAAGCAATCGACGTGTTCGTTCAAATTGTCTTCGTTGAGAGGAAGTCTACTTTTTGAAGCTGTGAATACTTGAAACACCTTCGTCGCTACAAACGAAGGCCTAAGTCATGTCCTCAATATTATATCTGCTTCTGATGCCTATAGGTAGCTTAAAATCTCGAGGAATAGTACTCCCTTCAAAGAAAAATGGAAAGAAGTCACCAGGAAGGGTGCAACGGTATGCGCGTTAAATTTCTGGTCAGTAAGCGTAATCGATTGTAGGAAGAAAAAATCATGATGATAAGGCTCTTCAGTGGTATGCTTCTCATCAAAGGTTTTGAAAGAATCTGCAAAATTTCTTCTGTTAGATATGGCATATTCGCGCTCGAAATCGACTAGTGTTTTAAGGTGTTAACAACTGCGCAAAGGTAGAAGAGGTCTAATAAAACCAGGCATTGATATCCTCATCATATATGTTGTGCGTAGGTAATATCGACTTCCGCACACTTGATGATATGGAAGTTGAAATTGTTTGACTAATAAATAGAGTCCCTCAGATAGGAAGGTGAAAATGGAGATTTTTTCGCCCTTTCTAAAAGGCTTTTCATAAAAAAACGGCGAATTCTTTCGACGAATTCGCACGGATCAATTTCTTTCATTCAGAAAACCTGACAGGTAAGTTAAGTGATGCCAAAAATGTTTGTTACGTGACTCTTTCAATGTCACTATTGGTGGATCTCTTGTGATCTCAACTGACAAGAGGTCATAATTGTGATGGAAAGATGCAGTCAGCCCCCTTCGGCTGATCAAAATAGTCGTTTTTTTGGATCGCAACAGTCGAATTTTTGGAGTTCCGAAAAATCCTCTGCTCAATCTAGTTGTGGCAACTAATAAAGCGTCCGGTGTTAGTTGAGCATTCATATTGGGAAATATTGACTGTTTAATGTCAGCTGACGTGGTCTTGAGCTTGAGCTTATGCCAGTGATTAAGTTTGAGCTTAAGCTATTTAATGTTACCTGATGTGACCTTGAGCTTGAGCTTTTGCCAATGATTAATTTCGAGCTTGAGCTTGTGACAACTCTCATTTTAAATACTAAAATAAAATTTATTTGGATTTTTCATTAATCAATTAGGAAAGAAATAAACTGATTATGCAGCTCTTTCATACTTATAAGATGAATAGTTTTGTTGAAATTTTGCTCCATTACAATAGAAACGGAATGTGAAAATGAATCGTCCGCAGTTGGCATATCATTGGTTATTATTCCAAGAGTGAGCTCAGCTCAACAATATCGGTAATTGTAGACCAAATATGCTTTATCTGCGATGCGCAATAATGGTGCTATTGTCGGCAGTCAAAGCCTGGTGCTCTGTTTAAAAAATTTAGCTATATGCGGTGTGACGTCTTCATCTCCATTAAACAAATTCCGCCGAAAATGGCCATTGCATTAGAGTAAACTTTTCGCCTGCTTTCTGTCAAGGAAGAGCATGCGATCGGAAATGAGTTTTTAGGCTTTACCCTATCTCTGTTGAACTCATTTTGAAGGCCTAAAATGTTAAGGTGTGCCATCAAAATGTACCCCTTAATGCACTGTTTGATTTCTTTCGCGTTGATTTCTTTCAACTCAAAATAGACCTATACTCTCCTGTTCTTACAAAGATACAGATACATTGTTTCATCAACTCCCTTATCGATGCAGCTGACAACCATGCCCACACATGGCTGTTTTGACCGGATTTTGGAACGCCTGGTGGTCAGCCTTCCGGCGACCCATTGAGAAACCAGCCGGGAGTGGAACCGGGATCTCTTCGCTTAACACACGAAGGCTCCATCGTTGAGCTACTGACCCCCTATACTGTACTTGTTGAGGAAATAATTCCTCTACAAATCTGTTCGTCAATATGGCGAGTATTGTGGACCGTAGTATAGACTAGCGATAGTCTGCTGTCTTCTAATGGCGGAAGATGAACACGTTCGACCAAAATGAAGGAGACATTGCGTAAACGCTGACCGCGAGGGGATTCGGGAAAGATTAAGTAACTTAGTAAGTCCTCTAATGTAGAGTGAAAGCTTTATCTCGTCTATGAGAACTCTATGGGAATTCCCTCCTATTGGCTCATTTAGGAAATGTTTTTAATGGAGAACAAATTTGGTACTAGCCTCTTCTTGTCGTCTGCGTTCCTCCTCCTGGCGACGCCTTTCAGCGAATTCGCGTTCCTCTTCGGCACGTTGCTGCCTTCTTTGCTCTTGCTTTTCTTTCAAAGCTCGCAATTCCTCATCAATTTGTTCCCTCTCCACTCGGCGTCTCTCTTCATAATCCTGCATCTTCGCTGCTTCCTCCTCTTCATGGCGCTTTTTGGCTGCCTGAAGTGGGAGTAATATGATGATACAGATGAATACCTCTCAAGTGAGACGAATCTCATTAAACGACTGCAATGAGTCACACAGCTTTACTATGTTGAGTGTATTTCAAAAATACAAATCAGCACTCTTTCCTCCGAGCCCACTACCCCCCCCCCCCCCCCACCCCTTCACCCTCTACCATTCGCTCCCCCTTAGCTAGTATGTTTTAATTTTTGGCTTGGTGCGAAGACAGCTTAAAAATTGAAAATAATTTTCTAGTGGTCTCTGCTCACGAACTAGGATCGAGAGCGCAGATCGATCTTTGACCGCTGGAAACAACGTGGATGCGATGAAAGCTTCTAGAAGTTTGAAAAAAAAATCTCGTTGAAGAAGTGATCTCTGCGACGGCACAGTGAGGGCGGAGGGGAGAAGGGGGCGGGGGATGGAGGCGGTGTGATGGTCAGTTGTCGTCGTTTTCTCATTTTCTTCTTTTGCTCCTTTTCTGCTCCCCCATCATATTGGCGGTAAACTTCAGCACTTTGTTCGAATACTGTATCTCTGAGTATTTATAACAGTCGTTTTAGTTGCTTCCGGAGATTGTTTTTTTCGATCTTTCGAATGTATTGTTGAACAACTGTCATTTTTTGCGCTAGATATTTGCAATCGAAGGATTAGTAGTCATCGAGAGAGCAAAAGAAAGAACATTAGGCGTATAGTGCTGATCACTGCACAAATAGACAACACAGTGAACTTGTTAAAGAGATCACTGCAAAGAGATTCGTTTTTCGAGAACAACACCCCCAACAGAACTCAAAAGAGGGGCTTAGCTTATACACATGTTTCTAAGTATAAGCGGCTATATGAAGGCATTAGACGAGAAAACAACTCACCAACATCGCTTTTTCAGCCTCTGTTTGTACTTCCGGTGGTTTTTCCTCTTTTTCTTGTGGAGGTCGACGAGGCCTAAAAATTTTCCCATTATATCAAGCGAAAAACAAACTGCAATCAATAGGGCAGAAATATTCGGTGCGATTCTAGATGAAATTACTTTCGTTTCGAAGGAAATTTGATGTGAGATTGACGACATGAGGAATTACAGAAGGAAATTGGTGCAATAGGAGAGAATCATACGTAGAAGACAAACCAAACAAAGGGTAAAAGACAAGATTTGTGCAAACAAATGGAAAAATGCATGCAACTGCAGAAGAAAACTTTTGTGCAATTGCAAGAAGAATTTATGAAGTGAAAAATTTCGGTTTTTTTCTGAAGCTGGAAAGATTTTTTTGGATCCGGAAAGGTTTCGTTCGAATCCGGAAAGCTTTTTTCTTGAATCCGGAAACATCGATAGATTTCATGAAGCGCTAAAAAGTTTTGAAATTTTTAGTGTTGTTAGTGACAATGGTTCGAATAAAAACCCATTTCTTGGAACTCACTTGATTTCTTCCTCTTCAGGTTCGATCTCACTAAAAAGAAGATCTCTTCATATGAACAAACGATGATCTAAATAAAAGTAAAAGAGCGTTCGTTTGGAAAAGTGGAAGGAGTAGGACTGGTTCATACGTGGTCATCGAAAGAAATGGTAATGGAAACCTTGACTACAGCTATGTTATGAATACCCTTTAAGCGACTTTGTTAGACTGGCGAGTTTACCTTTGAAGTAGAGCAAATTTAATGCGAATAAAAGCGGATTTTCTATTATAATGCGGTTTAGCCTGGACGAAGAATCGGTTTCTATCGATTTCGCCATGGGAAAAGAGAGCATTCGAGGGGTAAGGAAGGAGAAAGTGGGGAAGGCGGGAGGGGGNAGACAGTTGTGTGAACGTAAACTTTCCGATCCGTCACGAGTATAAACGAAGCTTCAAATTGCATACTTTTCTTCTTCCTCAGCTGGAGGTGGTGGTGGTGGTGGTTCCTCTTCAGCAGGTTCGGGTTCATTCTCTTCGGCTGGCTCTTCTTCATCCTCTTCCTCCTCCTCTGCCTCAGAACTAAAAAACGAAATGAATGAATTAAATGTTATTCAGTTATTGCTGGAAATTTAAATGGAATCAAACAAAACTAATAAGCAAATATATAACCTTAATTTTAATCACCTATTGGATGGCTCCAAAAGTGGTGTGATTCGAAGAGTAAATGCTCCTAAATCAGTCAGTTCGTGCTCTAATCAAGGTGCGCCACCTACTGTGAATCTTCAGTTGCCCTTCATCGTTGCCCTTATATGAAGGAATAAATGCCTCTGGAGGAGTGAAATATAATAAGGGAACCGTAAGTTCGTGTTCTTGAAAATCCCTCGCTTGTGCTTATTCGGAGAGATGTCAAAGCGAAATTTTAGGACTTGAAAGAATAGTGTCGTGTGGGGCATGGCCCAAGGAATAGGAAGAAAAAATATTTGCTGAAAAACGATTGACAGCTATACTATAATGAGATGAATATGAATACAGTTGTATTATAGTGCTGAATTTATTTATTCTCTAGATGTGCACACAAAGCAAAAGGTCAAATGTGCTCTAAAACGATTTGTATATCAGTGGAGCTGTTGACATTTCTTGAGGATATAACGATGCCTCATTGGTTGCTTAAGGGTATCCAGTAATGCAGAGATGTGATTCGCTCACTTGCTGACATCTATATTTTCAAACATATGAGCTAGTTAATAGCTTCGTTGGCGTGCTGAATATTTCTACAGAATGATGTCTACTGAATTGCGTTCCACGATTGGCTGCGTCAAAACGATTCTATTAGAGATAAAGCAGTATGAACCACAACTGATTGAGACACTAGAGTTTGTTCACGCCAGTTGAATGAGCCGTTAGGTCTAGGCAATAGGACTACATCAGTAGATACACATAGAATTAAGCCGGAATTTATTTGAAGATTGGTACTAAAGGCCCTAGGTGGTGTAGAGGTCATATTTATCTATTCTATATCGTGCTATCATTATCTGATACTTCACAAGACGAAAGACGGTGGAAACTTTTCATCTATATCTATGATTGACTAGTATGTGCCACAGATCCAAATAGTGGGAAAGTGCATTTTAAGGTCGAAATGAAATGATGAAATCAATCGGAGAAATGAAATCATACGTCTCTTCCTCTTCGTCGGCCATTATTGCAGTGACGAGAAATTTGGTTCAGGGTCAGGTCGCTGAAAAAAAAATTGTTAATAATGAATTCATCCTGAAGAGGCGTTCAACTTTTCCGAAGCAAAATAATTTCGCGAATAACGCAACGATATATGTCTATTATTGTGTTCATAAGAAGCTATGTAATGATCCGTGCTATTTTTAACACAAATGCATTTGCATATCTATGTGCTGGCATTTGAGAGGCTGCTAGATGACCTAACGAACAACCACCTAAAGCACCGTTATCGTGTTTCCTTTCCTCACCAGTCATGAAATTTCCGCCCGTGGAAAGCACTCCATATATTTTATTCTATGGGAAAGCATATCGTGTTACGATATTACGTTTAAGTTGCAATATGGCATCGCTATTACAGAGTTATCATTCACTATCATCACCATATAAGCTGAAGACGTCAAGAGGTATTGTATAGATTAAGGGTTTCGTTTGAGTTCTCTGAAATGCTCATTTCAAGCACTTTTTTTTTGATCTTCGAGGAAATTACAATTGCTAGCTGATTTTGGGTGGTGGGATACCTTCATGAGGCTGCTGAACTGAGATTTTGTCCTTTGCAAACAAGTCATTGTATTGTCACTAGCGATCTTCATATACACAAATGTGTTCATCTACGTATATATGCATATGTTTGTCTCATTCGTCGTTTAAGCCGAGAGAACATCGCAGCTATGCAGAAACATTTGACAACTATATGCAATAGAAAACCGCAATTTTTGTTAATCTTTTGTAATAGAGCATTCCTGCAAACTTCCACACAATGTCACCTATCTCTCTAAGCCTATTTCCTCCTCTGTTCCATTTGAAAGCCAGGGATGTGGAATAGTAGATACTCTCTCAGGAATTTCCAGTCGGAAATTCCTCCATAGATTGGTGTTTTTTTTCAGAATTTGTTTCTGTAAAAAACGTTGCTGTGGTGTGATGTTCTGCGGGGACCTACACGGTTGATCCACTGGTGGTTAACTGAGGTTATCTTGGAGCTACAACTACGGCAGTGGGGTCATAAGGTGGTAACACTATATAGCTGGCAACAGTAGTGTGTTTCTTAGTAATCAAACAATTTTTGGCGGATATGTCTGCATTGAAGACGAAAAAAATCGCACGCAGTTCACCTTGAACTCACGTGGATAGTATAATGGCAAGTCGGGAGAAGAAGTGAATTTGTGGAGGATTTGTAGAGTTCATCGGAAGAACTAGTATAAGTGCATACTTCTACACATCGCATTTTCTATTGGTAACTTAGGGGAGCAAATGGTGAGTTGAGCGGAAAGCAACTTTCTCCATAGGTGTTCGAGGAGGATATTATGGAAATACGTGGAAGCTACTCTTGAAGTAGTAAAATGGGCTGCCAGAGAGATTGGTATGAAGCGGTCTTTTGCAATTGCGCTCTAAAGAACAACGAGTTCTGAGGATCGCGAACAAATAATCAACTGTGCTCCGCAATGTTCAAAGACCTTAGACACAAGCTTAATCGTAAGACTTCACTTTTCCATCTTCACTTTATCATGAAATGGTTCCCAAAATCTGAGGGGTTTTAAAATGGTCATAGCTTCTTAGTTCTCATGACTCCAATCGAGAGTGATGGATCAGCTAGAAGATTGTTATATTCGAAGTTGTCGAGTGGCGAACAGCATGCCTACTAGGATCCTTTGCTTTAGTACAAGTTATTCCCATATTGAAACCACTGAAGTGACACACATTGATACATACATTTCGTTTAAACAACTAAAAGTTTATGGGAGTGCACATTCCATACATAACTTCAAAAATTCTCAAAAGCTCTTAGAGGTATTCAAAAAAGACACCATTCACAAGCCGAGAAGCGCCTATGCATTCGGCTCCAGTACGATGATAGTTTTCGGTTGGAGATGGAACGGCGTTCCAGAAGGTATAACTTTTTTTAGATACTCGGCGAATATCGCTGAATTTAATGTGTTTAAGAGGGTAATGTCTAAATAAGGAAAATGTAATAGTAAAAATAACACGGCTTGTGGGCACAGGCAGAATGGAGAATCGAGACCCGAATGTTGAGAACATTAGCAACCATCCTAGAAAGATTTTATCTCTGATTTCGTTGCAGCTTTCGGTCTGTAGTGTGTGATATTTACCCGCCATCTTCCCCACCATCCTGTCGTCACCTTCGGCCCATAGTCTCACTTCTACCCTTCTTCCTATGCGCCACGGAACAGATCAAAGGGACCGCGTTACATTCGAGCACCATACAAATTGCATCACCCGTAAGCCCGGCTTTCGTATACTATGAAAGCGAAGACCGATATGAAGACCGATATGACCGATATGAATTCAGATCGATAAAGTGGCCTTAAAATTAATTCGAAAACAGTTTCGATTCCTAATGGAAATAGGGTATTTTTGAATATTCTAGCTCCACCTTGAGGCTAGACCTAACGAGCGTTGTAAGCAATGAGAAGCTAAAAAGACGACGAGGATGCAGAAGCCTCACTATGCATCGAATAAAGCTGTGATCTTCTGCAAATACAAATGCTGAAACATACGACTGTATGATGAAATATTGCTTCAGGAATAAATGCTTAACTCCTGAAGTGGAAAACGTTTAGAAAACATTTGAGGTATTGTAGGGCAAATTACTCCAATATCACTCAAGCAGTAAGCAAATAGCATTGCATAAAAATTAGCTGAAGAAAGCTGTTGACGTGATACCACTAGATAGAATTATTGAGTGTTCGTAAGCGAATCTTTCAAGTGGATGCTACTCATAATTCGGTTGTAATAGTGGATAGTCATACTTGTAGATATCTATGGAGCTATTTCAATAGTAGGTTGTGATAATCGAAGCCATTGAAGGGAGAGGAAATTTGAACTACTGATAAGTGATAATTATTTAGATCACTGCCGAGCATTGGTTGATTATTTTGTGCCCTAAATGCTACCATCTCTGTAAATTAAAAATCCATAGCTTTTCTGTCCAGATAAATTCTTTGATAGCTCAGAGATATCGTGGCAGCACTTGCCAAATTCTTCTTGCATAAATAGTAAGTCGTTTTAATAAAAGTATAGAATGCGAAAATGATGTCTAGTCAAAGAGGAACAATCTGACTAAACGATGAGCAAGTAGTGGGTTTTCAGGGTTTCAGAATCTCCACCATCGAGCTTAATAGGGTAAGCGCGAAATGAGATGAGGCTATTGGTGCGCTAACAATTGGTGTGTTGACGATATCTAGAACTATAGCTCATTTTATAGGAATTTATGATTTGTTCGTTCGTATTCTGTAGCAGGCGACATCTGTTTCGCATTTGGTTTCGATCAGTTGAAAGAAAGCATGGCTCCAAGAAAGAGCAGCAACGAGGTGGATATAATCCCAACAGAGTGTAACCACTATCCGGGAAATGTTCCGATACTTGAATATTGAAAAAAACAACAGGAATTTATGGACGCAAATATACTCAAGCGGGATTTATGGATGAATAGAAATAGAGGGAAATGATGGGACGGACATCAGAAGTACAGGCGAGGTTACTAACGGAGATAGAGTTGCGTGTGAGGATATTTTATAGTCGAAGCAGGCGGGCTTTGTTTGTTGGCGAACGCCCCCTTTTTCACGTATTGCCCCGTGCTCACTTTTGCTTACGATGATCGGCCCACATTCGGGCCGATTGTGCATTGCGCACAGACGGTTGATGGTCGGCCACAGTTACGTTTTACAACTTCAACAAATATAGCAGCATTCACCTGTTCCTTTATTTATGCATCGAACTCTCGATGAAATAGATCACGTATTGCTGATATAATGGGATCGGGTCGAGAGTGAACAGATTTATTGATCAAATTCCACTTATAAATCCTCAAAATATGCCAAAAATCTCCTTCTCTTCGAGTTTATCTTCATTGAGTTTTTCCTGAATGATCGAAATTCCACAATTTACATCGGAAAAAGTTAGTGGAGAAATTGCAGAATACAAAAAGTTGGGTTCTTTGAAAGGCGGAAGGTGAATTATCAAGGCGGAAAGATTGAGGAATGGTCGACCAACTCACGTGATAACCTTACATGACCTCCGATTGAAGGCGTTGATAGCCGCAATAAAGCATATATGGAGCTATGAATTGTCAGTAAAGTTTAGTAAGACCATCGGTCGATTAGGCTATATTACTTCATATTCTTCATTTCTCATACCTGAAGCACTCCTTCGCCCCAGTCCAGCGGTCTGCCATCAGGTATATAAAAGGCAGGTTATTTAGAGGAAATATATAAGAGATCCACAGACTCATATGGAAGATAGCACTTCATCTGATAAAACCCCCATATAAAAATTAATATTCCTTGCAAGAGAAATTGAGATTTAGGAATAATTCGTTGATTTGCTACCGTTAGATTTGTCGAATATAGAATATGCTTGGATGATTTGAATTTAAGTCATCAAGACATTCTTCTTTTCTGAACCTTTGGCTGCCGATGAAGCCTCCGAAAGTCATTTGATATAATTTTGCAAAAAACGTTCGCAATATTTTGAATAAAACTTGATACTGAAATGCGAAAGTTTGATAACGAAAGGTACTTTATAAGGAGAATACTGGTAACTGATGATTTAAATAAATCACTGAATTTGTTGTGAGCAGGCAAGGTGGGAAATCTTTTAGCATGACGAATCGACGAAAGAGATGACATTCCAGAAATTGATAAGGCACCGATGACATACCGGTCGATCGACTATGAATTTGAAATGCGAAGTAATGCAATAACTGAATCTAGTCAGTCGCCTCAGATCACCTCAAGTATAGGCAGAATACTTTACCAGTTATCCCATAAACAGGCATTGACAGAAGGAAAGAGGTTGCAACGAAGGGTCAAGTGAGCAACAGGTTCGAAACGGCTTAGTATTTCTCAACGAATTGGGGTTTTCTTACACTATATAAGGGCGTTGATGGTAGTTCAATTGATGAGGTGATGAACAAACAAAAGTTGCTAGCATGTTTTAAGCACTAGCTTTAAGCTGGGACGTTTAGTTTAGCTTCATCGATGCTTTAGTGATGTATTTTTATTGGAAAATGCGACTGAAAAATTATGCGAAGTTGATGCACTTGTTCGAGTCTATTCATTCACTTTTCTTCTCAACTGTGGTTCCTTTTTTTGCGAGAAGCCATACGGATCCACATCTGTTAATTAGTAACGTTTTAATGTGTTCAAACGTCACTTTACTTTTAATGCGCTAAGCAAATCTTGCATGAAATATATGAAGATATAAATGTAAAAAGAAATTGTCTTTTACATCTTTTACGTGGAACAAGAAAAAATAAAACATCTTTTCCATCTTCTGTTCGTTTGAATTGTGAGGAAACATTTGAAGCCATTCAATTCCATAGTTCCTCTGTAATGGCCGAATCGAATCACGGTAGGCTGTCATAGTCCTATGCCCGCTCATCAAGGCAAATTCGTTGGCGGCAATCCACTTCCATAGAAGTTAGCTTTCCGATCTTGAAGGAATACCGAATTCTTCCTGCTTGCATCGAGCATTATCTATTTCCTACGGCCTTTGAAAGGGCTTCGGCTTAAGCGGAAGATTTTCTCAGCGTGAACGCTAATTTCTCGTTCACTAATTTCTACAATGTATTAAGATATGATCAAATTTGCTATGTAGTTCGATCATTGAAAGAGCATTCCTCAACGCATACAAAAGATGGACGCATTCATTCTCTTCGAAGATTGATTACAAAACTTTCAAACAATTCAGCTCACTTTTATCAACATTTTCTTAGCGTCACTCAAATAACGTCAATGAAAAATATATTGATGTGAATCTATATTTTTGCCACATTATTTTCTCTGAAATTGATTTACGGCAAACAATTGAAGTTTTTTCTTTTGTTGGCTTTTCTCAACTATTGAGGTTCTATTGCACCTTGTTAACGGAAATGAACCGCCAGCATTGAAAGATGCAGAATATGTTTTTAAGACACTTGAACAAAGTTTTGGCGTAATGAATTTGATATATGGGAAAGGTAGCCCGTGGAATGCACGTCTGGGGACATATATATATATATATATATATATAT
>JAARMF010000134.1:34396-49000 GCA_022844705.1 Toxascaris leonina | reverse complement strand
TTATTATTATTATTATTATTATTGTTATTATTATTATTATTATTATTATTATTATTATCATTATTATTACTGTTACTATTACTATTATTATGATTTTTATTATTACTATTAATATTTTTGTTATGAGTGCCTAAATGCTCTGTGGAATTTTTGCATTCGCATTCGTTAATTCCAATGTGGTTTGCGTAGCGAGTATTTCGCAATAAGTAAGAATGGAATGTTTGAAATTTCCATCGAATTTCAAAATTTTCTTAGAATTGTGAATAAAGAATAACAACAAGAGCTACGAAGTCGTGATTATGACTTGAAGTTTTCCGCTGCTCTTGCATTTATTCGAGAATTGAAAATCGCGAAATACATACAGCTGCATCAGTTGCGGTTGGTGCCGGTGGATCGTCCTCCACTTCGTCCGGATCCGGTATGGAAAGTGGGATTGGTTGAACAGGAGGTCTTGCTGCATCACCTTCTGCTTTTACCAATTCAATATATTTAACCGGCTCACGATTTTTACGGAGTTGTTCGAGTTCCTCGTTGTCACGCCGACCCCATTCAGGTGGCGGGCGTGCAGTGCCATGAGCTATTTTTGGTGGCTTCTTGACGACGGGCTGCAAACGTGTTGCGATGAACAAGCTCGAGTCGTGTTTCCTTCACCTATTCAATAAGTGCGTGGAACTGACCAATGATGCGTACAACTACTCCATTCCTCCAACCCTTAAAATCTAGACATGGAGTGTATGGCGAACGTATGGTGGCTCTGTATGGGCAATGGAGTAAAAAGAAAGAAAGTTGACAGTCGTGTTTAATGTTAATGAGTTCCAACATCATGGATATTCTTCTCCGAACTAGGATCAGACTCGTGCACCATCTTGTGGCGGCGTTACTTGGGTGAGCAATCGAGAACTAATAAATACATAGCGTTGAGGATTTTCATATGGTCGCGGAAATTCGGCGGAAGTGCTCTAAGGTATGCTTAACTTATGAACTTAGCTTAAGATGAGCTTCGGACGATCACCTACGAATAAGCCTGTGTTTTCGAATATCGCAGTCTACAAGCTTAGCAGAAAATTCTGAACTCCAAAAGAATATCTTGCTCGTAAATCTGCTCAGCAAGCATTGATGATGCAGTATAATATTTTTTTAAACTATTTAGCTTTAAGGAGCTTTAAGCAACTATTCAGCTTTAAGCAGCTTCGAAGCCATATGGATTCGAAAACGACTGAAACTCACATGTTCATAAAGATTACGGCGATCGGAATAAGAACGTCGATCAGTTTGACGATCAAATTTCGAGGCCACGTTGACTTTCGGCTGAAAAAAAAACGAACGAAACAAAATGAAATGAACGAATCAGAGAAGAAAGATGACATATGCTTCTCGCAACGACTACGATAATAACGATGAGTTTTCAAACGTTCAATGGAAACTCATTCTAGCTGAGTGTATACTGCGATATTATCAGATAGCCCGGTACGATAGGATGTGGAATTGTTGCAGCTGAACCTCTTCCTATAATGTTTGAACTGATTATGGCTCAGTGAGCCGAAACGTCAGTAAAAACATCTATATCTGATTTTGCGCATCCCAAGGTTTATAACAACAAACAACGTAATACATATTATTGGTATTACGCGCCTGAGAAACAACAATGTCGTCAAGGATATTAATGCTTGAACTGCCGGGAATCGACGAAATCATATATTAATGCGCTCAACATAGGAATGAAGAATTAAATGATTGGAACAGTGTATAAGGGCTATTTTGCACGATAGACGGACATCAGCGAATCGGCGTTCTTTTACTTGGACATACTTCCAAACCCTCGAAAAAAGACTTAAACCACATCCTGGTTTTCTAAGTGGCACGACGTCATGATAGGTTATACATATCTGAACTCATGAAGCGAAAATTAAGACATCAAAAGGTTAAAAAAAACAACAACTAACCGGATGCACTGACGCGACAGCTTCATTCGGATCAAGACCTTTCTTTAGTGCTTTGTTACGAGCCACTTGCAATTCTCTTTCATGTAACTCTTTGAGCTAAAAAAAAACATTGGTCTTGACAACACTCTTACACTATCGACTGGAAGGAGTCGCGTTTGATAGGCCTGAATTGATTCAGTGGTCGGAAAAAGCTTTGCTGAAATCGTGAAGTCAACGATCGCTCACGGAAGATCAAAGGTCATAACGAATAGCCAGCGGTCATCTATCAATTACTTTAGTTGTAAATAAAGAATCTGCAAAAGTCTGTCGTACGGCGCATCATCAATCGTGAGCCAGTCATGATTCCCACTTCCTTTCAACATCGGAACTCTGTGGAATTTCAATAAAGTATAATTTTCTTCAGACGTTAAGCTTTCAGCAGATGGAATTTCTTCCATCCGTCGAAGATATTGTAGGTTGTTCGAGAGCTACATGAAAACGAAGTCCAGCTTATACTATATAATCAAAAAAAGCTAGAAAATGCATATGCCAAAGCGATATGACGCATGCGTCTACGATGCTAGAAAAACCAAAAAGAAAGAAGTATCTCAGAAGTGAGCTTGCAAAGCCACTTCACTGAGCCTCATCACTTCAAGATTCGCCTTCATGTAAAACGTTGTTTTTTTTTTTTAAATTTCCTCAGCAATCGTTATCCATCGTTCAATGGTGTTGGGATAGCGAATGACAAAAGTACACCAATTTCCTGTTGCAGCATTAAGCTCGAGCTCAACGTGGGATTTCCGATCACCGTTTTCACCGCGACATCCGCCGTATTTTGGGGAGCTGTCCGGGAACACGGAAAAATTTTTGCAAGATAGCATCTCATGAACATTTATTGTAGATGATATTAGGCAAAGGTGTTACTATATTCTTTATGACGCACTACGACAAAGTCCTTTTATGCCTGTGGGTAGGCGTCAAGCGGGCAAACCTATACGTGATATCTGCGACTACTCAGATTATGAATATTCAATGCTATTACTACCTTTAAAATGTGTTTCGTTCCATATTGGTGCAGCTTTTTTGCTTGTGGGAGTAAATCAAGCATAAAGTTTTTCCTTGCAAAAGGGATGAATGGGTGAGGAATCCGGTGGTAAAATCGCATTAAAATCATAGTGTGAAGGTCATTTAGAATTCGTTGGTTATCAAAACGACTTCTATTGAAGTTGATTCTAATAGCTCTTACAAATCTTACCCGTAGGCATCTTTCCTTGGTGACCTTTTAGTGACCCGAAAGTGGTCTTCGAAGCAACACCGTAAAAAACTCGCATAAATATCAAAGAGTCGGAGAGGATGTCTAGCTTTGCAAGCTGAATCATGAAAGCAATCACACCCCATAACTGCGAATAGTTCAGGATGTACTTCATCTCCTTCAGGAAGCCGCCTCAATGAATTTGAAGAAATCGTCAGCAACTAATCGAATCATCCAAGCAATATTGTTGGCCATATGGTTCACATTTTTAACGTAAGCTTCATCTTTAAAAATTTGTCTGCATTTGCTGACCTGATATGTGCGGTCAGCAAAATCCTGCAGCTGTCGGGGAACGGATGTGGGGAAGAGGGGTTGGGGGGNNGGGGGGGGGGGGGGGGGGGGGGGGGGGGGGGGGGGGAGGAAGGCAATTATATGAGCTGTTGCGATTCTATGCTCATTAGCCGCTCCTGTAGAATATGCAAAACAAGTTTTACTTTGCACGGATGAGTAGCGCCTTATATGAAATTCATGTTTAGCTGCTCGAACGGTCATCCCCGTAATAACACTTCATCATGCTTCTTCCTGGAGACATAAACCTAAGACGCATAACTCATATCCATAGTTCTTCGATAATTTGTTACCTCCGCATAATTTTCTTCCATTCAAGTACGCCAGCGGATGCATCAAATCTATCATTCTTTGAATAAAATACGCCATTTGCACCATTTCATGCTGTTCGGTTGCGATTGGAGCTCTTAGTTTCCTCACGCTGTCAACGATGGCAAGGATGCACTGGCCCTTTCCCATCCTCCCTCCCTCTTTCCTACCCCCTTTCTTCCCCCCTTTCCCTCCCTTCCTCCATTCGTAACCCCCCCTCCCCCACCCCCAGCCTCCGAAATTCTCACATGAATGAAAAGTGGAAAGTTACAGAGCTAAGAGTAAAATGAAAGCACCAAAAGGTGAACGACACTAAGCATTGCCATGAGCTCGAGGCAGGTATGCACCATGTTAGGTTCAACAGCGATTTGTTGCTTTACATAAAACAGTTAGTGCCATGGAGAACGCTGGAAGTGACAGCAGCAGACAAAAGGCTGCAACATCAGAATTTTTTTATTATTGACCTCAGACCTTATTGTTGTTGGCATTAGATGTGGTTTTTCTTGACCTCAGATGTTGCTGTTGTTATTGACCTTAGGTGTTGTTGCCGCAGTTCTTCTTTGTTGTGCTCGCGAAATTAAGATTTTACATCAGCGACGATAACAACGTTGCCTGATATCTGCACAGATTTGATGTGGTTCTTATAAGCGACGGATGAGAATTTAACATCAAGTTTAAAAAATGCAATATTTTTTCCTCTTCTCACCCCTCCCGCGATATTACTCCTACTCCACCTCTCCCCCTTTCATGAGGGTGGAAGTACCCTGTCCATGCAAGCCGTCAACTAGGGCCACTTATAAGCAAAACTGACGTCGAGTATACTCATTGAAAAGGACTGAAATGGACTCACATCGTATTCTTGACGTTCATGACGCTTTTCCAAGTCGTACTTATCGGCCTCAAGCTTGCAAATACGTTGATGTAGTTGCAATATTTTCTGCTTCAAATCGTTGACAAGCAAACTCGAAATATCAGGCTTCCTACTCACCGCAGCAATGAAGTTTCGACGTGCTTCCGCTTTTTGTTCATTGCTTAGCTCAGATTTGGCACTCGCCTGTAATATAATATATAACGCAATCACCTCTCTTATAACATGCTATGTTGTGTAATGTAACACGTTATGTAAAGGCCTGCATTATGGTAGGGACCTGCGTTACAGAACGTTATAGTATTGTTTGTAATATAACCCGTCACATAATCGCCTGTATTATAAAACATTATTTTATTGCCTGTCGTATGACACGTTACGTTAAGGCCTATATTATGATAATAAATTGCATTACACTACATTATAGTGTTGCCTCTAATATAGCATGTTACGTGACGGCCTTTGTTATGGGAATGGCTTGTGATAGAACACGTCAGGTTGTGGCATGTATTATAAAGTATTGCGCATAGTGGATGAAGCAGTTGCCACAAGTATAGCTCATTCATGTAGTGAAAGGAAATTGTCAGATAAACTGACTTCTAACTGCGCTTTTGATTTCGCTGGTTTGAGTGGCGGTTTCGATTGCTGAATTGTGTGCCTCGACTGATCGCTACCTAACTCTCCAGCTATCAGCAACTATATATGGCCAATCACTTGGCCAACAATACCATAATTATTCGCTTCTAGTATTGTAAAGCTCGGATTACACTTAATATGCGTCCACTGCGTCATAATTTAATATACTTGTCATCAAGATTCATTGAAAGCAGCTAGCTAGCCAAACAAGCAGCTAGTAGAGGAAAAAAAGCGAGCAAATTTCTTTATTTTCGAATAATAACACCTCACTTACTCCAGCTAAATTCGTCATCTTGCCTCTGTCACTCTTGTTGATGACAAAGTTTCTACCAGGTTCACCAGTTGCTGCACCCGCGAATGAGCCGGCCATCATCTGTTGCCGTTTCAACCTTTCAGCCTCACGTTTGCGTTTTTCGTTTTCAATTCGCTTCTTGCGTTCTTCCTTAAATAAAGTCGCTGTGTGCACCTCGCTTACTAAACGATCCATGATCAGGGTTACTAATCCCAATTTTATGTGATGTTATATCATACTTGTTGTCGCTGAAGGAAAATTTTCCAGTGTTTTGCCGCTCTAATTAGCTTTCATTTGCCTTGTGATGGTGACACTTAACAAACAGAAGTGGAGAATTTGTTCAAGCCTCGAGTGTCGCGAAATAATGATGGAGAGGTATAACACCTTTGCATTCCACTCTCCTTACCCGATGAAATATTTGGAGTGATTCGATCGCCAATGCAAATTTGCTCTAACAGATTCATCTCTGCATGAACGGAAAATCGAATCATATGGGATGAAGGGGGAATTTTGGCACATTCGGACTTCCACGATTCCGTGGAGAGTGACCGGATCAGCGAGAAGGTAGCAAAATCAAATCATATGATCTATTACTTAGCGATCCTGAAATTTCATGTCTCTAGTTGAAGTCGTTGGTGGGTGGAGATTCACTGAACAAACACGTTCTCAGACGCATTCATATGCACATGTGTGATACTTGCATAATAGGATACCGGAAGTGCATGGAAAACAACTTAGGAAGTGAAGAAGCGCTCTAAAACTAGTAATGACTATGATCGTTTTCATAAGCGAATGCCAGCTATGTACGAAAATTTTGTCTTCTCGAATTCCTTAAGAATTTCCGCTGAAAATCGTCGGCCTTCTTACTTACTTCTTCGGTCCGCCGTCGTTCCTCGTCTTGTCGTCGTCTTTCGGCCATTTCGCGTTCTTCTTCTTCTCGTTGCAACCGGCGTTGCTCTTGTCGTTCTTTCAATTGTCTCAGTTCCTCCTCTTCTTGTTCACGTTCTTGTCGACGTCGTTCTTCATAATCTTGCATTTTTGCAGCTTCTTCCTCTTCATGACGCTTTTTAGCCGCCTATAGTTTTCAGTCGACTCTAATCAACACATATACTTGTCATATTTAGGGAATAATATACTTTCTTATAGCGCCAAAGTCTAGGTATTTTCTTTTTGATATGGTTACTCCATCGGTCATTCAACCGGCTTAGGCTTCACGAGAAGCCAGATAAAACTGTTGCTTAGTTATATTGTTGGAAAACTTTCTACAAATTGGGCACATGCATCAAATAGCTTGCACGTGATCAACGACCACAATTTTCTCAACAATCGTTCCTGTGAATGTTTTCGAAGCAAAGGGTGCCGTTGTTTGTGCGAATAATTGTTTTTAACGTTCTAACGCCCCCACTGAATTCAATCTGTCGATCCTTTCGTGCATACAATAAAAAGGGCAATTAAGTTTGCCTAAAAATTTTCATCTTTCATGCATATCCGAAAAATTGCCGCTGAGTTTCAGCAGCACAGTCGGTCGCGGATTCGATTTTATACTGCCGTCTTGATGATCGCTTGAAAGCGAAAGAGTGAACGCAGAAAAGTGAAAGATAGCAGCAAAACTTATTCGTTCAACTGACCAGCATCGCTAATTCGGCTTCGGTCATCTCCTTTGGCTCTTCGTCCACTTTTTCGACTGGCGGCGGTCGCCGAAGTCTGCATAAATTTTTAAAATGTTTTTTCGCCTAAGATTCCTTGCTTAAATAATAATTCGCTTCTGATGCATATGCCGATCTATGAATTTGCCCAGCAACTGAGCACCGACGAATAAAGAAATGAAGGTCGCACGATTTCCGTTCACTATGTGGAAACGCAACAGCAAACCGCCGTCCGTGGTACCGTACAGGTCTCAGGTTTGATTTGCACCTATCCGTGGGGCTATCGAATGGTTATTGCAATAGCGATTCAGAATAATTTCAGAAGATGCACACTGATCTAAATCATCGGAAGTATGAAGCACAAACACCAAGCAGAAGGCCTGACTAATGGAACAGAAGGCCTGTGCATGGCTGTGGAATAATCGATAGCTAAAGTACGACAGTCTCCAAAGATTCTATGAGCTGCTTTTGCTAATAGCGGTGCTAGATTCTTTAACGATGCGACGTTTTGCATGGCCTCCAGCGATCTGTTCTCAAAGATGCCGAAGGGCTCTTTATAGTAGTGGCTCATGGTACATTTTCTAGCGATTTAGGTAACACAATTTCTTGGAAGCTATCGTTGATTTATGAGATAACGACTGTCTTAAGTTTGATAGATTTGGGCATAAGCTAGCCAAAAGCTATGATGGATCTCCTAGAAACCCATTTGCAAATCATCCCATATAGCGTGAAATATGCTACAGGATGCGTGGTCAAAGAGTTTCCGTGTGCCCTTGCAAAGGACCTTCTATAGGTCATAGAAGATATTGCGCTAAGAGATCAGAGTCCTCGCATTAGGTTCTCCTATTGTTTCCGATTGCATCACAAGTAGTGCACAAATCTTCCTATCTCTATTTCAGTTAGCTTTTATTCGGAGTTCATAATTTCTAATGACCCCTGTTATAGGGGCATATTATAGTACTGTTATAGTGGCTTCGGCATGTTCGTGCACTATTGAGTCTAAAAGGTGGCTAATGCGATAACCATGAGATAACCGTAAAGCCTACTCCGATTGCAACGACTTTTGATATTTCTCTTTTTTTGCAAAGGATGGATTTCTGCACAAGTCCAACAGTTTTCAACAGGAAAACACCATCGCAGTCCATGAACTAGGATAGTGAAACAACAGTTTATATAAGCGTATCAACCGAATGCCAATATTATGTAACCAGTACCATCCGTGAAAGAAGGAGGGCAATCTTTCCAATAATTCATCACAAAAGATTTTGACCTAGATCTGCATTTAGCTGGAAGTCTGATATAAATATATAGTAGCTTACTTAGATTCCTCATGCTGCTCTTCGGCTTCTGGCTCTGGCTCTGGTTCTGGTTCTGGTTCTGGTTGAGTCGTTCTGAAAATTTATCCTTGCTCAACTCTATTGAACTCATCATAAAGAAAAGACTCATTGCTTCTGTCGCACTAAGATATGACATTTTTAAATTGATACGTATGAGGAACGTAGGGGGAGAGAGGGGGTGGGAAGGGTGGGTCCTAAATGATGAATGCTTTATTCTGATAAGGAGAAACTGTTTTCAGCTTGTGAGATGCAGTCAACGATTTTGCTACATGTGTAAATTTTGCTACATGTAAATATTCGTACCTTCTGTAACTTTAAAGAAGGGAGGGGGAGGGGGGAGGGGAAAAGAGGCATATTTGCCATCGATAAAATGAAAGGAATTTAATGGCCTATATAAGATGAAACATCTGTGAACACCATATGTCATTCTTTATGATTCGCTGCGAGTAGTTCATTGATGCGCAAAAGACGATGAAAACGGCATGGGTGCTTTATTGTAACCTTTGAAGTGAATGTAGGCAACGGGGGAATCTAAAGGCAAATCACAGTGCACTAGTTGAATGGCTGATAGGGCATGGAATGCAATGGAACGGACTTTGACAACTAAACTACCATTGATCGTGCCGCAACAGCTTTATCCCAAGAGAAGAATCGATGAGCAAAACTTGACGCACACGATGCGAACTTCTGCATGAACCTCATCTAATGATGTCACTAGGCAACAAGCATACTTCTGTAGGAGATGTCGCGAATATTCGCAAAGTTATTGTAGGAACGAACTACAGAGCCGAGCGGGGGAGCGAACCAAAGAAGAAAAAAGACCTTTATGTCTTTGCTTCCAATTTTATATATGGAGCGAAGTACTTTGTGTCATTGCTTACATCGTTGCATCTAGAATGAACTGTATAGCCGATGCCGACTTGAGCTAGGGCGAGCTGATTTTACGCGATAATCCCCGACTGTCTGTTGTCACTGTATACTCGGTTCTCTCGGCCGTATATTCTTTCGATATTCCAGATTATATGTCCTTCCGAAATCCTCGAAAGCTTATGCTTCCGGAAAATATTCGAACAGATACTCTGCTTCCGCCAAGAGACAAAAAAGGCCGTGTATGCTTGCGAAAACAATCGAAAATTCTCGGTCGGGGTAAGAACATTCCCGAACCGATTTACAATCTTGTATTCGCAGTTCTAACTCTTTTTTTAGTTTTCGCTACAAAAGGATATATTGATTTTAAGCTTGACAATGGAATTGTAAACAATTTTTCAGCCATAGATCGCAGATGCTGGCAGGAAACTATGGAAGTGAAGATGGTTTGCGACTAGAAATTTCACTGCAACTGATTCACTTGTTTCACAAGTTTCCACGCGATGCCGATGAGAATGAATGGTGTATCAGCGCTATGCCGGTAATTGTAATCGAGCGTTGCGAAAAGCATGTGGAAATGCAAACCAAAAAAACAGCATTGAAATTGGTGCAGTGCTGAACATTTACCTCTTTGGCCGGATGTAGCACATTGCAAAGTGAGCGAACTTCGTATTGCGAATCGCGGGCACAGCGCCTACCTTCAGAAGCATTCAGAAACCCAACAGTTTCATACAACACCACCATTTCTTGTGTCTTCTGCGCTTTATTCTGGAGCCTTTGGTGTTTCAAGGTTTTACAGATACTGCTCCTGAGCGCAGCAAAAATTCAAGCGCTAGCATATTTACGTTGTTGAGTTTGAAATGAAATTCATGCTGCTTTTGGGTGACAGGGTAGTGCAAAAATTTGCCTGTATCAGAAGAACCTGATTACATAGTTTTTAGATCACCTTTACTGGATATTGTCTGTTCATTGCCTGTTTGCAACTAACTCGTGGCCGAGGATATCAGTTGGTGTAAAAAGCTTACTGTGGGGTTAACAGCGAGAAACAGTTGTGGTAAGTCAAGGCGTACCAGCATCAAAATCAAAGGGTGTCATTAGTGGGTCATCGCACTCTTGCGATGTTATCATGGAAATGTGGTTTATTGCGTGTGTCATACTGCCTTGAGCGGAAACCCGGTGCTATCACTTCTTCAGGAGATGAGGGGAAGAGCTGATGCGTGCTTTTTTTGATGCAGAGCACGTAATCGTCCTGAAGGCTTGTAAACCTACAGCTACGGTATGTTATCTCAGTATTCCCTACGCTATTTTCTCAGGAGAGGCTCTATGTAGAATGCTATGATACCCGGGTTTGAGGTAGTGGGATAGTAAGCCGACGGCTCATGCTGACGTAAGTTGTTCTTTTCTATGTGTTATGAAGTTTCTGGAAGCGTAGAGGATGCAGTTATTACTGTTGAATGTTTAACGCGTTCCTGGAGAAATTCTGCAGTGCGCTACGTCAGCATCATGACGGAATATTGGTTACGAGTAGAATCTTACTCAGGTTCCTCTTGTTCCGCTTCCTCTACATCGCCTTCCTCCTCTTCCTCGTCCTCTTCGATCTCCTCCTCATCTACGCTAAAAAATAACAATAAAAATAGCTTGATGTTAACGAAGAAGAATATGAGTTCACCTCAGAACTGGTGATCCAAATCGCCATTACTTCATCAAGCAGAGGACAAAAAAGAATGTGACACAAACGGCATTCTCAAATTTGTGATTGTCGATGAATATTCTGATCAAGCCGTAAGTCGACTTAAGCTATTTTATTTCATAACAACTGCATTGTTTAGCGTTCCTTGAAAGTCATGCGCGAAACCCTACTAACGCATACAATCATCTTGCATTCTTGTCGTCTACTTTCTTTCACCGCTACCTGCTCAAATGCCAAATTGGAGTGGCGTCGAGCTTTAGGTAACCGCGTAATCGAATCGAGAATTACTTTGCCTACGATCACTTAGCATTAGAGCTACATCATATTTCAACAGGATCTCTCGAAAGTCCTCTCTTATTGATACGATATGCTTTCGCTCGTGATAGCCTAATTTTAGCTTAGGTGGTAGTACGGTTAAAGAGATAGTAAGGAGGAAAATGCATGAATATAATAGTGCAGAAATTAGGACATCTGAAAGCACTTACACTTGATCCTCCTCGTCTGACATGCTTGACGTATTCACAGAGAAACTGCAAAATAAAGAAATTAAGCATGACTCTTCGCAACTGATAAAATTCCACCAGAATGACCGGCCTCATTGCTTCGTTTCTGACCATGAGCTCAAGTATCGACCTGTCTCCATTGTAATACACTGGTGCAATTTTCATCCTACTATCTGTCTCTCGTCCGCCTCTGGAATCAACGAAGGACAAGAGGTGCAAAAGCGGGATGGATTTGAGTAGATGACACCTACAGAAATCGAGATTCTTAGAACGTCAGAAGGGATGTCCTTGGTGAAAACAAACGCATTGAAGATTCCAAATGCATGCGTCTTTTTCAAGTGATTCTTTTTATGCAAACTTGCAGGATCAGACACAAGATGAAGTAAACTGGAAGACGCGTTGTTGCGACTCATCACCTAGAAGAAATGAAACTTTAAATTCAAATCTCGCTCTTATGTGGACCATCATCTGCTTCCGCAAAAAAGGCAGTGTGGAGCAGATAGAGTCAAGGATAAACGTTGTTCTAACCGTTCAGCATAGTTTTCCTCGAGAATTTGCACATATTTAAGTGCTGCTGTTGGGAAAGACACTGGAATAACAGCACATGAATTCATTTGCAACGAATTTCGCTGAGCTGTTCGGAAGGATGGTCTCGCTCTCCCCCTCCCTTCTTCCTTGTACGGCTGAAACTAAACTACCAGTGAAATTTGTAAGAGTTTAAGAATATCGTTCGATTCTAAATTGATGACACCTGTATACTTTTTTTGAAAAACTTTTCCAAAGGCCGCTATTGTGCGTCTGTTTCTTGCTGCGTTTATGCATACCATTACATCTACACACGCATGTATGGGAGTGTCTACATGTAGATGCGGCGAATCTTTGTTTGCATATGTGTATGTATGCGGAGGAAAAGAATGCTAGCAAATTTACATCTGCTCGAGGCCATCTTTCCCACTGATCAGTCAATTCATCCATCTGTGATGAAATTGATACTAAACTTTCATAGATACATTTCCAAGCATAGGTCTCTAGACAAGCAGCCGTTAGTTTTTTGGTCATTCGAAAAGCACAGTCGTTATTTTTTGGAAGGAGTCGCAGGTAGTTTGGCGCATATTTTATGTAGTTTGGGAATAATCGCAAGCGCATGTGCAATAGTCGCATGCATATGTGCAATAATCGCATACACATGTGCAAATATCGCATGTGCACGATGAATGTTTGCACAAATATTGCAGAAGTGTAAAAGCTTCCCCAACTAAAGTTTTTCTTGTCATTTGGAAGTGATTTTTATGCTCTCATTATGCCAATCGATTGTGTGATCAACGAGCTGAAGAAAACGACGTGATGGAACTCTTTGAAATCGAATGAAGCGAAGTGCAGCTAGAAACACCGACTGATGATTATTCATTCATTGGTTTATCTGCCGCTGGAAGAGAGAAGTTCCACTATCTCGTGGGTGGATGACAAATTGTGTCTCAATTTGAGTGCATTTTGTTGTAACAGCCCGAAGTTCCGCTATAATTCGTTCGATGATGGCATCTTTTCTCTTAAGTTGCAAATTTGAAAATTGCTATCCTTTAAAAATATGCACTGATAATGGGTGGTCCCCATCTCAGCTTTGGTATATTGGTGAACGTTGAAAATGTGTTGCAAAGAAAATCGAGAAAGTACATAAACAGCGAAATTAGTTCCCCTCATTCGAAAGATTATCTCAAAGAGCAAGTTTATGTCATATGTAGTCATGAAACCTCTGAGGTCGTAAGCTAAAGAGATGAATACGGAAGCGTTTTTCTGCTCACAAATGTCATCAAGACACATCAGAAGTCGTGACTGTTTTGCCATACCACCAATGAATGGAGACACTGTAATTGAACGATGTGAATAAGTCGGTTCTAGATATGAATCCATCTGATGGCCAGAATGATATTTCATTCTTGAAGTGACATCACTAATATTTAATCATTTATCCAATTAGGTTTGGATAACTCGCTTATTAATTGAAATGAAAGGAATCCCGAAGGATAGTGGATGAAAAATACGAAGCATGCGGGTGAATAGCGAAAATGACAAGTGTTGCCGGAGATATTGGAACGTTGCCGCTAAGGCATTGATGCAGCAAACCAAATGTTCATGCAAGTAAGTAGCGGACGTTGTTAAACATGATATAAATAGATAGCATTGTATTTGAGAAACCTCTCATTAAGCAGAGCAATTCGAAGATTACAGTCTAGGCGGTACACCTTTCGTCTAGCTAGGTAGAAGAATTGAAGAAACGGGAATGGGGTGATTGAGCGAACAACTTCATTTACTTAATAGCATCATAAATGACAATCATAAGCGTCAAATTCATAAAGCACGCGAGAAAAACAAATAGGTTTGCAGCAGCAACGCTGATAAAAAAAACTCGACGATTAGAATGATGAAGTAATTCGTCTCGAATGATAACGATTAAAAAATCGAGCAATAAAATCAAAGGAAAGATTGGTTAGGCGTTCATCATGGCAAACTTTTCAAACGGGAAGTTTTTTGTTGATATCTTCATGCAAATCTTCTTGTAGCGAGTTGATGAATTCGTTGAGGCATTCTTCAGTGCTCAAACATTTCCTCAACGATACGGAAATCATGGCATAACGAAATTCGTATTAGAATCGGCGCTTCCAGAAGTTACTGGATTAGTAATTTTTTCCGCAGTTTTTGCAGAAGAATATAAGAATGGCTCAACGGCATTGTTAGCCACAGGAATGTGATGCATTAGGCATAGAGCATGAGAAGAAATATGGGTTTTGATTCAAAACTAGTAAGTCTTTATCCGTACTAGTACAAGAATTGCGCTAGAGGCACTTTGTCCAGCCAACCGGTTTCACAAATTATTGAAAAACCACAAATATGCTCAGTAATGCGCTCATATTTTGATCAACGGAAAGCGATGGCAGA
>JAARMF010000134.1:8356-29782 GCA_022844705.1 Toxascaris leonina | reverse complement strand
GATTTGTGAAGTTATTTGCGCATATTTCTTCTCGATCGTTATCCCCCTCAGAGTTGCTTATCGTTCATAGTGAGCCCAACTATTACCGCCGTTCACTTAACAGGAATGCAGCCGTATGATTTATAAATGTTTAAGACAACAACAAATTTTTCATTCGATTAATCGTTTCTAATTCTCTCATTGTTGTACCTTATTCATAGCCATTGCGAAAATTCCCTCATTCGTTAGACGTTTAGGCTCCCATCAGGTCAATCTTGATAATAAAACAACCAAAAAACCCCTATCAAAAATGTCTGACTGCTGAAGAGATTCGAATGATTGTCAAAAAGAATGCCTTTTAATTTACTCCACAATTGTGTTGAAAGAATTTTCCTCATTCACTAAATAACTGATAACTAAAGGCTCTCGAATGCAATACTTCTTGAAGCTGCAATATCTTTGAAGGGAAAGTTGTTTGCTTCTATTGCTGTTTGACGTCAATACTCGACAAGTTGGATGAAAATGTGCCACAAACCATTCGGCATCATTTAGTGTTAAGAAATGCAGCTGAGTAAGCGCGTTGTAATCTCTGTTCATCTCTCGAAAGACCAACTGTTCGAATGCTAGCCGAAATATAGTTTTACACCAACGCTTAACACTCCATTGCTTTAGTGGCAGCAAACAAAATGAAGCGCTACCAATTGACGATCTTTTCGATCACGTAAATATTATATAGAGCGTTCTTAAGGTGAATTTCGAAGTTTAGATGATAAAAATTGTAGAAACTCAAGTCAAGAGATTGGTCCTTTACTTTACTCGATTTCATGTGTTTTCTCGACTTCATGTGTTTTGAAGAGTCTGAGAAAAGGGGGGCGAGGTTTAATCGGTCAGATCTTCATTCAACGCTGATTATGTTGCGAACAACAAATTCTTCTCAGAGAGCTGACAAATTTTGTGAGAAATCGATGAAAAATTTTCACGATACGCTCTGCCAACATTTCATCCATATTTTTCTGACGATGGTCAATATCAGGGAATTTCACTGCATCGTCGGAACACGTAATTATTCGGTTGTCCATCAATTGCATTCATTATTTAAGTACCTTATAGGTTGAATCATTTCAATTATTCAATTCTCCTCAGTTCTCATTTGTTGCCGATTGCTTTCTTAGCACCGCTGGTGAATGACGACGGCCTACGTGTGGAATTGCCGTATTACGTGAACAGTTGTGACATTCAGCTGAAGCTAACTTCTTCGAAAACTGTTCTGGCACATTCAACACTTTGAAAAAAAAAGAAGAAAGCGAGCGAAGAAGCATATCGCAGGGGTTCGGCAAGAAATAAGCTTCAGCTGTGAAGCAGATACTACCAACCATTTTCTGAAATTTAGAGATAAGAGGAACATTTTTTGTGCAATACTCGAACTTCCATAGAAATATCTCTCAAAAGAGACTTTTATGACTGCTAGACAATCGAGTGAAGTCCAGCAGCCGACTAATTCTGCATATTTTTAGCGTGTATATGTGACTATGGGTGTCGTTGGGCGGCTGCTGAGCGGTCGGTTTCATACCGCTCAGCTCGATGCGGTGGAAGGGTCGCGAAGGACCGTCAGATATGACGGTCGCCTGCGAATATGCAGAATAAGCAGGCGTGAACCAACCGACGGCGAAATTCATCAGGGTGTGACTGGTGTTGGCGGTGGCGCGCCAACGCTTAAAAAATGGTCACATTACCCAATGACGGTTTCGCATCACGGCGAGTACGATCCGCCGAAAAAGATCGCAGCCCCTGCTGCCTTGCAGGTACTTCGTGGAAGAAGAAAGGCTAGGAGAAGGAAACTCCGAATAACCGAAACTCCGAACTGAATATATATGTATATATATATATATATATATATATATATATATATACATATATATAAGTGGCCTGCTCGCCTGGCCAGCGGGGTGGCGTCACTTTTTGGCTACAACAATGCAAAACCACGGGCCTCAGTACCCTAATGGAAGCGCATTGTGACCGGCAGCGTCATCGACGTTCGACAGTCCGGTCAATCAAGTGAAGTGATATGTGACTATAACTGTTTTCACAGATTATGTCTCAACATGAAAATCGCAAATGCAGCAGCTGTGATGTTGACCGATCGAATGCCGCATTAAGAATATTTTGATGATTTCAGTGAAGATGTGGAAGATGCTGCCATCGATGAAGTTTTCAGGACAGTCAGCCATCAGTGCAGCTGAAAATTAGCTCAGCTTGATTGCTTCAATATGGCATTGGAAAGTCGAGTCAGTGGTGAAGAATCGAAATCATTTTGGCTTCCTTAGCACAGCAACGATAGGTGCCTACTGAATGCTACTGTACTCTGTAATTCGAAGCAGTGCCAGACGTGAAGCATCTTATGTTACATGCGGCTGTCATATCACCAACACCGTCAATTCTCTCAATATAAATGATACGAAGATTGCTGTTATCAATAACAAATTTTGTCAAAATGCTCGCTGAGCATTTTAGCTTGCCGCTGAGAGACTCTGAGATTTCAGCATACGACTCTTTTCTTCACTTAAATGCAAACGTTCCCTTATAAGGACTGAAATGTCGACGATTGAGTAACTTGAAAGTATAGATATTATTTCTACCGAACGGTTATTCGTACTTGTACTTCCATGTAAATGTCTACTGAGTAAAGCTGATTTCGATGAATGTTTGATCGTTTACTCGTCAAGCTGATTACGAACAACATTACGGATTTCACTTCAAAGAGTTATCTTGTGAACGGTATGCATTGTGAAAGAACCATGTGTCTGAAGTATCATCGAGAAAATACGATTGTGAATTGTCAGGCATACGAGCATTGCTTATAACTCTCACAGTGATTTTTCTCTGTATATCTGAAGACTAATATAAATCAAATTGGATTGCAACGGTTGTCATTTCAGATGTGCTAGGGCACGTCAGAACTCAGTTGAATGATTTTTATGGAGCTGATTTTGCGTGAAAGCGATCGTATCAACGGAGCTGATTTTGCGTGAAACCGATCGTATCAACAGAGCTGATTTCGCGTGATCCCAATCGTATCAACGGAGCTAAGTTTGCGTGAAACCGATCGTATCAACGGAGCTAAGTTTGCCTGAAATCGATCGTATCAACTAGATGTAGCAGAAGCGAGCTGCAGCAATGCAAAAATTTCTCATCTGATGCATTTGCACAGAAGGAATGCTCGCAATCTACTTCAAAAAGTCTTTGTTGCCACCACAACTCAATAGCTACGTGCTGTTGAGTTGTCGTGGCAGCTAGCTATCTCAAAGCGCATTTTTACAGCCTTCAAAAGTGGGCACGTTGCCTGACATCTCATACGTTGACAGTTCTGAGCGCTTCATAGGTTTTACAAAATTGCACATCTCGGATGTTTCAAAGCGGTGAAATGGAAAAACACTGAGTTATAGCTGCTGTTTTATGTCTTGATGATGATATGAATGACATGTAAGAATGTAGCAATAAACAAGTAGTCTCAAATTTCACGTAGCAGCGACAAATTTCACTGATAGAAGAAACCATCTGATATTTGCCTTGTATAAATGGATGTAGGGGATAGGTTAAAGGAAAGGTCCTAGAAAATGTTCCATATGAGAAAGGAATATTATGGCAACGCATGCCACCTAGGAATGATAAATCGTGATAAGACGGGCATGGTAATTTTTGATATAGTGGTCTGTTTCCTTGTAAAGTTGAAGAGTTTCTCGGGGCTGAGCACAGGTAGAGAGATTAAACAACTGTCATTTGCTGCAGATTGCATCTGAGTTAATGAAAGGGTTCCCATACAAGAACAGTTATGTTTGTACAGGAAGAAAGAATGATGCCGGGAACATGTCCGTGGCAGGAAGATTGCGACTTTTTTCACCTGATTTCATAGTAGTGCTTGCGATAATCTTATTCAATTCGGAGCTGCTCCGGAGCTCATTGCCCCTTATTTCAATGGTCGAGGAATTCTTCTGGTATTAGAACGGCTTTATTTTCGATGGAACTATCATCTCCATATGCGCGCAAGACAATCCAAATTTATCTATAACATAAAATATCAAAGAAATTTTTATCAGAAAATCAACTCTGTGAAAAAAGAGCGAATGATTTAAACACATGAAGAGGATAAAGAGGATGAGTGATTAGCTGGCGGCATTCATTTGGCTTTCACACCTTTTGCAGGAACCTTTGGTGGAACAGGAGGCTGAGGCTTCTCTTCTTCCTGAAACAAACACAAATATGATCTTCATTCGGGAAAGATCTCCACGGATGAGAGAACTCAGGTGAACAAGCGAACGTGAATATAATAAGTGAATAGTGAATGTGATAATAAGTCAATATAATAATAAGTTAATAACATGGAGAACACTGAGACAGGTAAGCCGAAATGCGAAACATCGAAACCTCATCCACCAGGAAATATTAGTTCAGATGTAATTGGAATGTTGAATGCTTCAAAATAAGCAAGGCTTCATTAAGCTTTAAGATGATTCAATCACTTAATGTGGATCGTCGTCTAAACATAGTGATAAACTTTCTACAAACCATCACTTCCTAATATATTTCTTAGTTCTGCCAGGTGCTACGTTTGATAGGTGTTAATATAAGGCTAGTAAGGGAAACGAAAATGATTGACCTTTGGCTCTTCTTGAGGAGGCTCCTGCTCCTGTTCCTCCTCAGGTGGAGCTGTCGGCGGCACTGGCTCATCTTCCTCTACATCATCCACATTGGGAATTACAAGAGGCTTCGGTTCGACAGGTGGTCTTGCTCCTTCGACTTTGTTCTGCTCGACATATTTAGGAGGCTCGAGATTCTTACGTATAGTTTCCAGTTCTTCGTTTTCACGACGACCCCATTCTGGTGGTGGACGTGCAGTACCATGTGCGATCTTTGGTGGTTTCTTGATTACTGGCTGCAATGAAGAAATTAAAGTTGAGCGGTCCACTGGAGTATTTTTGAGATTAACTTATGCTTTCTGACTTTCTTACCCCTTTCTCACCCACAGAAAACCATCTGCCATTAGAAGATTTTTTGGGGCATTCATCCGCTCTGTTTCTATGTTGGTAGCGATGCTGCAACTTCACGACTACTTAAGAACGGAGCGGATTCACTTTCAAATTCTCTCCGCTCATTTCACCTCTCGTCAGCAATTAACGATCGGACGTCGTCGAGCACAACGTTCAAAATTCACGAGCTCATCAAAGTTGCATGGATCCTACAGGCTGTAAGTGAGACAACTAGTAGGATTCAACGCAGCGATTTTTGCAACAACCTTTGGCGTTCATATTGGCGTACGAGCCATTTTGGGCTACTCTTATGGGATACCGCATGGGTTAAAATATAAAAGCCTTATTCTGTATGCCACACTAGCTTTCAACAAGCTGGTCGGCTCAATAAGAGGATTTGGCGATATATTCTGCTATTGATGATGCCAAGTGAAGGAGTGAGACTAATGCAGAATATATGCAAATATGATTCTCTTGCAACCAATATAACGCTTCTCTATCGGAGATCATTTCCCATGATGCCTACTTTTTTTAAGACAGCTAGTTTGCTCTCATTTCGTTTCTCCCTCAATTGAACTGGCAATATCCACATCAAATATTTGCCGACGTTTGTTTTTTGCGGGACAACTGAATTCAGAAAATTCATTAAGCTATGCTACCGTGACCAGCAAACAGGCTTAACCATTGGCTTATTCAGCTATTTGCACGACTTGCTCCGAACGAAAGACCTATTCAGAGGAGTGTTGAAGACACTGAACGCAAGCTGGGCAAAATTTCCTTGTGGACGATATGGAATAGAACCGTTCGCTGCAAGTGATAATTGTTCCATACAGCATTGATTAACTGTCAACACAGCGATATAAGTGTTATACCTTTTCGTAGAGATCCCTACGATCCGTATAGGATCGTCGATCAATTTGTCGATCAAACTTTGACAAGACGTTGATCTTCGGCTGAAAAAATTTCAACATATCTTCGTTTATATTATGATCACAAAAATGCCATTGACCTCAGTGATTGAGGATCGAGAGCAAGCAAATATGTTGCATTATTGCGATGAAAGTACACCTTGAAACAATTGCATGTGGTCAGCTTAGATGTTTGAAATTAATGACTCGCAAGAGCAGTGTAATCATTTCCAATGAAAATAGCTTCCATCACGTAATGCCAGTGATTCTGATTTTGAGAGTTAATCGGTCACACACGCCAGCTGAACGACCTCAGGTATTAATCAAGAGCGAACTACAGTGACCCCTTCATGATCCCTTCATCGAATATTCCTGATAATTAAGAACGTTTTTATAAGATTCTGAAAGCAAGAATGAATAAGTGGTATCACAGTGTCCATCTAACCGGTCGCATACGATTTTACAGATGTTTGTTGTTCTAAAAGATAAAGAGTTCGGAGGTGAATTGACCGGCTTACCGGATGGGGAGAGGCAGCTGCTTCTTCGGGATCGAGTCCTTTCTTTAAGGCCCTATGACGTGCAGCTTGTCGCTCACGCTCATGAAGTTCTTTCAGCTGAAATTGTACAGTCGTTCCGGCTGAATGTTTAACTAATAATAAATACCAAACAGTTCTTATACGATCTAAACCTGTCAGCAGCAAGCTTGATTTTCAGGTAATAAGCTGCAATGTTCTTGGGGGACGAAATTCTTTCGAATTTCGCTGTAAGAAATGTTTGTATATTTTCAAGTTCGAGCAGACTCTCCAGAAAAATTAAATCATATCTGAGAACATTCACTGCCTATAGAGACAGAATTGGGAGTAGTAGCAACTGCCGTGAAATCTGACGGATTTGAATTGATGCGATCATTGAAATGGTGAAATGCCATTATGGCATATGCAAAAGAGCGCCTCGCAAGGAATCGTTTGCATATTTACAATCAATATATCAACGTTCCATCCTTCAACTATTGATAAATATCATGCGGGGCGATATATACCTATCTGAGAAAACTCGGAAGAGCTATTGCCTATATTGCTGAAGTAACTCTTCCGATATTTGCGGTTTGTTCCCAATAGCTGAGTAGCGAATCGCTGACCTAAAAGTTACGGAAGCGATTCTTTCGAACCTAAATCTTTGAGCATCCTGTTCAGTTAGTGAGCAATGTTTTCTTTGGGAAGGCAGCATCCGAAGTCTGTAGCTTCATTTGTGTTGAGAATAGAGCCACCTACATCATATTCTTGACGCTCATGACGCTTTTCGAGATCGTATTTGTCGGCTTCAAGCTTACAAATACGAGCATAGAGTTTCTTGATTTGATCTTTGAGGTCGTTTGGTAGAAGATTGGCGGCGTCTACTGGACGTGCAACAGATGCTAGATATGCCCTCTTTGCCTCTTCTTTTGCTGCGACATCAACCTCTGATACTTTTTGCTGAAAATAGAGATTTTTAAACTTCATTTTATAGTGAACATTTCTAATCGCCTTTCCATATGATATTTATATTTCAAATACAACAGGGGACTCACCAACCTTTTCGAAAATGATGGCCATCAGAAAGAAATTTGGGATAGAAAGAATCATACGAATCGAATATTCACAATGAAATGGCTAGCTATTTTGTTCAAGCACTCAAGAAGGGAGGTAAAATCGCCCCTTATGGAAGACCAAACAATCAAACGGTTCTCAATTTTGTGAGCAAAGCTTCCACTAGCATCAATTTCGACGCAGCCCGCTTCCTGAGAAGAAGATCCGCTGTCTTCGTGCTCCATCTTACGTGCTTAATGTCAGTTCGCTTCAAAGACTCATCAGTGAGCATAAAAGCCGTTAAAATGACGTCTTGCACCAGTTCACTGCTGCACTTATTTTTGCAAATATTTCGCTGTTTTCAAGAGGGAGTCAAATTCGCATTGAAGTATCTAGAGGCTCTTAGATTATATCGCTTTCTTTCTGATTTTTTCTATCTGATTTTCAGAACTTGTCTCAGCGCAAAGAGGATCACTCCATGGTTTCCTTGTGATCCATTCTTCCTACTGATAACTAAAACATTGCAATCGCATAATTTCATGCTGCCTAAATGGCAAGCGATGATATAGTCGTCAGATTCCACCTGAATTGGATGTAAAACGGAAAGTAGTAAGAAAGTGAAATCTTTGTTGCAACATCGAATGAATTATAATGAAAAAAGTGCAGATAGTTGCGATGGGTGCGGGGTCAAAATTGATCATGCCGGTCATTCATGTCACTCCAAAATCCCTCGAAATAAGAGTGACGAGGATGATATTTGTTTCTCTTTACTCTGCTAGCCCTTTTATTCCACTCAAAATAATAAAAATTATCTGAAGGTTCAAAGTTCAAGGAAAACATTTCTGGTCGACTAGCCTAAATATAGGCTTTTCACACATAAGAGGACCAGATAGACACAGTACAGAAGGTGGGGTCTGCTCGTCTGATAGTTTACTTGTCCGCTCGTCTGATCGTTTACTTCCAGCTTCATATGACGAGCTTGAAGGTAACGAAAGCGTTTTGCTCTCTTAGGTGCAGCAACAAACCGAAAGAAGCGAAAGTGGGAGAAAAACGACACTGTGTTATGCACAATAGTATCGCAACACGAGTTCCTCTGAACTTCCTCTCTGCTGAATTCTCATCACCACTCAAAATTTTGCAGCTGAAATTTGAATCATTTAACACCGTTTTCCTCTCATCTATTCGTCGCGTGAAGTTGATATGGCAGCCAGTGCAAATAACCGAAAGTGAGTTAGAAAGCTAGAACAACTCACTGCCTTCGCTACAGGAAATCGGAAGGCAATCGAAGCTAGAAAGCTTCATCGATCGAAGTATGAACTTACAACTCCAGTTAGGTTAGCAAATTTCTCTGCTTGTTCATGTTTTGAAATCGTATAGTTCTTGCCAGCTCCTGCCGCTACGGCCACAAATGAGCCGGCCATCATTTGTTGTCGTTTCATTCGTTCTTCCTCTTTTCGGCGTTTTTCAGCTTCAATACGTGCTTTACGCTCTTCCTAAAAATCACTTATTTCGGCATCACAACGGAGGTATACCGATGATTACTTTCAAAGCGGTGAGAACGGCAATTAAAGGCGCTTTTTATTTCCACCTTAAGGTGACCAAACATTTACACATCTTTCGAATAGAGGTAAAGTTTGCTGCCTAAAGCGTTCATATTTCAATTGATTCGGTCCACCTAAATCGTAAACACAAAATTCGCCTTTCTGTAATTTGATGACTGCGCATTAAAATGTCGACCTATGTAAAAAGTTCCCCAATTGGGGTGCAACAGATTTTACAACTTCTACTGGAATTGGTGATGAGTGCAAACTGTCCAATTTAAAGCACATGGACAGACGAACGGACCCAAACAAAGCAGACAGACAACGCTGGCATGGCCTATTATGTGGATACACGCATGTAAAGTCAGCTAAAACAAATAATATAAGGAGTAAGCGAACGGAATAGCGCGAAGTGCGCACGAAAATTCCCTCGAGCGAATAGATTTAACTCTGTATAGATAGAGATATCTCTGACTAGATGCGATAATATCTCCAACTAATCTGATCTCGTACAATGCTTCACTGGCTTGTGTTCTCACTTGGGTAGGTGGAAAACCTAGGTGGAAATGGTTCTTTGTACCAGTCAGTTGAGGAATTAAATGCCGACAGGAATTGCATTAGGAACTCATCTTCCACCCACATTTTTCCCGTTTAGGGAGCCAGTGAAATGGAAAGAATCATGTCCTATTCGTTAGAATTTCTTAACTCTGCAGTAAATTTTCAATGTTGCAGAAGAACGTGCTATTCCAGAAGTGTTTCGCATGCGAATTTGCCTTGAGTTACAAAAGTAAAGCATATTGTTGGTCTATTTTACCTCGGTATTCATCAGTACACCAGGTTTTGTAGAATTCCAGGAAGTGATGATAGCAAGAAACGAAGCGTTTTAGGTAACAGAAATGAATTCTAGATAGCTCGATGTGCACGTTATCTTGCCTCAATGGAAAGGGAAGTTTCGCCTGATCAGAGAAATTCCCACTCAAAGAGATTTACGAGAAATAGTCGCTTCTATGGGCTCTAGTGATACCTAAGACATCTTTTGGACCTTCTACTTTACGTATTTGCAGATACGATTTTAGGTGAGAAGCAACCAGATGCTTCAGGGAACGACTGGACATGGCCAAGTCAAAAAGCAACAGGAGTTTCATCGCAAGCATTACCTCCTCTTGGCGTCGCTTTTCCTCTTCTTGGCGTCGACGTTCAGCGAATTCTTGCTCTTCAGCTTCACGTTCCTGTCTTCGTCGTTGTTGTTTCTCTTTTAGAAGTCGCAATTCTTCATCCACTTTCTCTCGTTCATTTCTTCTCCTCTCTTCATAGTCGAGCATTTTCGCTGCCTCTTCCTCTTCATGACGCTTCTTCGCCGCCTAAATATCTCATTTTTGTTCACTTGAAAATAACTGCTCCTAGGTGAAAAGCTTCTTTAGGAATAAGCTGAAATCATTTATGAAGATGGAGTATTCACCGGCTGTTCGCCTGTCCCAGCACCTATCGGGACTAGAAATAGGAGCTTTATAGCTGTTGCAATGATTTGCATCTGAAGGCCGCTGAGCACTATCAATTCAATAGGCGAACAAAGTGCGCCATAACGCTCCACATAACCAAATATCAAAGAAAATTCATCTCAAAAGGCATCGCTGCTGAAGTCTAACAGCATTTCCTACTCATGTCATATTCAACAATCATCGGTCGACTTACACTCACACATTTTTAATTGCTCATGCGCTTGTCGTGACCTTTGACACTTGTAGAAACTAAGTGACACACAAGGATCTCATATGTGAAGGATAAGACTGGGTGATATATTGAAAGGTACGGCGCTCTGCTAGGAAGGTAGATATTGTGGTATAGAAGTAATGACCCTCTTATGAATATATATAGATAGAGAGGGGCAATTTATTGGAAAAGTGGCTGTTTGCGGTGAATAATTGACTGCATTCCTTCTCGGAAGTATGAAACGCGTTTCCCGCTTCTCGCAGTTGAATCGGAGTCGTCCTGCAGCCTATCAAAACGATCTTGTTTCCTTACATCCTCTTCTTAACAATTCTACGAGAAATCCCCATGCATTTTGTGGTATCAGCTTCATTTACCAGCCATTATTATCTGCTTCTTTCAAATCGATGCGCCCTTTTTGAGTTAATGTTGCAAACTTGGTTGAGAATTAGTATGGAGAGCATCATGGTTCAGCTTTCCATTTGAAAGATGAGATGAGCTTCTTTGTTGATAGAATTTTCCAAATCTTGATCCAAAAAAGGGCCCATCAACCGCTCCAGCATTCTCCTTTCTTCTCAGCACTCCATAACAGTACTTCATTGTTGAGGTGAAATCCACTGCACAAATATGACTGCTATGCTATCAACAGCACGAGTTCCCACATTCTTCTTCCTCCTCTTTCATATTAACTTCACTTCGTGGTGCTTAACTCGGACCCCGATTTCCAAAAAGATTGTACAGGGCGATCGCTCAATGCCGCAAACCAGCAGATTACATATGGCCGGAAGAACAGTGCTGCCACATATACGAAGGCCAGCACATTTTGAGGAAAGTAAGGCTGTCCAATGTTTCTGCACATCCAAGGATCTTATTTAGCAGACATTATATCTTACGCTATAAATGAGCCGCTGTTGCGAGCTGCGTATTTCCATTCAGAAGCATTGCTTTCGTTGCCATCAGATTAGATTTGGTGTAAAGAATTCTTCCGTATTTTGAGGAGAAAGCCTTGAGAGGAGCTTTAAGAATGACAGATCGAAATCACTGTCTGATCTTTACCATCCAACAGATGGTGCGTTTTTCCGTTAAACGTATGCGTATTTCTTTTTTTCTCTCTTCGAAATTCGCTACGTCTCGACATGACAATTACTCCTAGAAAGTATATCACTACACTGAACGCTTTCGATTCATTTGAGTGTATTCGAAGTGAGCGAAAAAGCACTGCATAAAAACGATATTACCCGCATCGCTTTTTCAGCTTCAGTCATTTTCTCGGGTTCTTTCTCATCCTTTTCAGCCGCCGATCGCCTGGTCCTTAAAAGGAATGAAAATGTTCGATATTGATAAAACATCTTGGTGTGTGAAATAATTTCCTTGCATCAATAAGCACTGTCATAACAGCAATCAACCATTGGGGGGAATATAGCTCACCTAGCAAACAGATAGCAGAATGTTGCAGCGGTCATTTCAGTGTTCAGCACGGCTGAATAAAACAAAAGAATGCTTTGATGGGGATGGAAGACTGTTTTCTTCAGTAAGTAATGATCGGATAAAGGGCATTACATTGTGACATGAAAGGTAGTGCTTTTGAAAAAGATGGGTATACAATTTTTTAAATTATTTCCGAAGTTTTCAGGAGAAGCGATTGCTCATATTACTGATGGAAAGATGTTATGCATGACCTCATAATTCGTAAGGGCCAGAGGAATTTGAGTTCATACACTCTCGAAGAAGTAATATTTGAGAGAGTTTATTATGTTTGATCTTTATAAGCTAAAAGGGTTATGCAAGTCACGACTTGGGTATTGGTAATAAGGAAATTTAACGTTGCGAAAACAGTACTTCTTGTCTTCTTGTTGTGGATGTCCATCCTCTTCGCCTTCCTCGCCACCTTCTTCGACACTGAAAATAGGAACTTGGAAAGATCTTGAACATATCCGACTTAAAATGATTGACTGCAGAGGAGAGGGAGGGAAAATTTAAAACCGGTGAAGGTAGATTCCAATTCTCTTCGACATTTTGGACTAGAAGCTCTCTCACTTGATTGGCAGTAATCAGCTCAAAACATCCCAATGATGTGGACTGACTAGAAAATTTTCTTGTGCCAGTGTGTTAGGACAAAAACATATCACTGCAGCCTTGGTTTTCCTCACCTTTCTGATGGAGTCTCTACATACTATCATCGGAACAAATAGCGGCACTAGAAATGACTCTGTTCCAGTATGTATATTATTTTAAGCCATGAGAAATTTGTGTGCGTGAAGGGGCAAAATGATAATGGCTACGAAAGTATATGAATCAAACTTTGCCGAATCGCTTGCGGGTGGTTCGTTGCCGGTGTCGACTTCATCAGCCGGCGTCTCTTGCTCAGCTTGCTCTTCACCTTCTTCTTCCTCTTCCTCCTCCTCCTCCTCCTCGGACCTGTGTTGGTTCATATGAGCTGACAGCATATGCGGAGCACTCATACACAATGGATTTGAATATGTAAAGAATAAGAAGGGCTCGAAAGAATTTTTCCTACGGGTAGTGTTTTTACCCTTCGTGGACCCCATACGATTGATGGAACAACGGTGAAAACGACTGGTGAGTTCCTTTGAAATATTTTTCTTTCTTTTTTCTTCGAAACGCTGATTCGTTCAAGGAGACCCCGGAGTGGTTTTGTTGCTCCTCAAAAATCACGGCGACTTCAAGGAAGCAATAGTTTAAGAGATTCACGTTCATGAAGAGGAAGCACTTGCTTCGAACGTGAGAATATAAAGACTGCCATGTTGTGCTTCAACGTGTTAAGCATGCGAGGAGTTCAGGATCCAGAAATTAGTTGCAACATCCTGTTGTTTTAAAGGGAAAGCCTCAGCTATTATTGTACGTGTCTGTGTTGTCGTGAACAGTTCTGGCCAGTAAATCATGAAAACGACTCGGAGATACTTCTCGGATTCATATTTCTCATCCTGCTTCCGAGTTGAAAAAGTTTGTGGTTTTTAGCGATGCCCTAGAAATCTTCGTAATTTATGCATGTTGATACCGAACCAAGGGGAAGTGCTTTTTGTCTACAATATGCAAAATCTAGCGACGTCTTCCTCTTTTCACTGCATTTTACAAATGCCAGAAGCTGGTGATCCCAAAATAAGCAGGATTTATTTCTTCAATCCGATAAGAAGCGCTTACCATAATCAGCCAACATTCGCGCGGCGCTCAAACCCACTGTAACTGCTTCGAGATTTTCTCTCCTATTCACATATTGTTATTTCCTCCCATAAAAGGTTTAATTGACTCGCTGCACTCTTGACTTGCTTAGGGCACTATGCAAAAATCCACAAAGAAATCCTCAACCGTCTCTGGACATCTTTCGCATGTCTTCATAATTCAAATGGGAAGCAAATATGAGAACCGGAGATGATGACTGGACATATGACAAGAATTATTCCGGTTTTTTTCCAGGAAAATAGTCTCGTCGTATTCAATTGAGGAATATATGAGAAGATCGGAGCCGTTTCTTTGCTCCATAAAAATTCTTGTCTCTGAACTGTCACGGATTCGAGTATTTTCAGAGATAGTCGTTAGAAAGTGGTGAGGAATATGAGTTGCGTATTGATGTTACCACGGAACTTCGCTTAATAATTTTTTGCAGAACAACCCCCAAATTGGATATAATTACTTTGACAATTCTCCATTTCATCGATTTCTATTCCGATTTGCCAATATATAAGAGAAAATTTTAGGCTGGGGCTTTCATTGATGTAAAATATATGAATGAACTTACATTTGCTCCTCTTCGTCAGACATTATTTATGCGTAAATCACCTGAAAATGTGCGCACCTCTCCGAAAAATTCTTTACATTTATAGCGACGATATTATATATTTTCGAAAATGCATAATTCGTTACTCAGATAATCTAAAATGGTATGAGTGGAATTAAGCTTCATATCTATTTCGTTCGCATATTCACTCAATGCTGACTGTGAGTTTCCTAGATATTAGCTACAATATAGTGAGTCCAATAGTTGTAATTGAATTGCTTGGGGGTTTTTGATTTGGTTTCCACAAATTGCCTCTTCATCTATAAAGATGGAAATGTTACACTTTTGCAAGCAGAAAAGGGCAAAAGTTGGAAGCAATCATTGCAACAATAAACGCCTTCCTATAAGAATGAGTCTGCTTAATAGGAAAGCTAAGCACTTCCAGCAGGCTTATGTTCTATAGAGAAAGAGACGAAATTATGCTTCAAGTAAGTCTGTGTTGAGGCAAACATCATAGTCGTAAAGGGTGAACAAATGTGTTACGTGACTTTTTTCATCTGTATATACAACAGTGGGACTTATGGAATATATACTAAGTATTTGATTCGTAAAGAAATCTATGGCGAAGAAAGCGTCGACAGAATTCGGCGGATTCCTTTGATGCAGCCTTTCATAAGGCAGCTTATAATACGGAGTCTTGTGAAAGGCTATTATGAACTGCGTAGAGAATTGATTGGAAGTTGAGGGATTGTTTTGGTAATGGAATTGTTGTGCTATAAGAATGTCTATTTGAACACTATTTTACAAGAGATTAAGAAAGTGAGGCCACTATCTGCAACGGGAAATTCGGATGTCTTAGCCATGTAAGGTGTTTGCCCTGCCTCCTTCCCCCCTCCCTTCACGACAAAGGAAACCGGGAACCAGCTATTGAACGTTCGTCTGGATACAGGCATATCAAAGAAGCGATGTAATGTTTCGCTTGAAATATAAAGAATGCAATAATAGTATTATTTTCAGTTGGGGAAAGTGGTGGTCGGGAAAATTATCTAGATTGTCCAAACCAATAGCCCAGATTTATCATGAAAGCTTTTTCATGAACCAGAGGCGGTAAGCTAAGCCCGAAAGAGCAGAAGAATTCCTTGGTATCAGCAGCGGAGTAGGACTCCGGTGTCTTCCTAAATGGCCGTTACACAGATACAACTTCCTATACCATTTAATGCTATTAGAGGACAAGCTGGAAGGCAAGCATGTGCATAATATTTGAAATAAATCTGCCATGAGTCTTCTATTATAACCTCTACCCACCCACTGACCTCCACTCATAAGCTCCTATTGCCTCCACTGATGAAACGCGCAATATTTGGGTTGGTAGGTCCACAGGGTGCGAATTTGTTTCAGTTCACAAGCATCATAAATATTGCAAATGCCACGAATTCATTCCTCAAATAGTGGAAAAGTGACTTCAGCTGAATGAGTAGGAAAGTTTCGAAAACTAGTGAACGCTTATATACAAATTCACTTATTTGCGCTTGGTTATTTTCTATTTCGAAAAGGATGCGAGTCGAAAATGCACGAAAACGATGGAAAAAGTCTAGAAATGTTGTAATCAATCGTAAGGTCTAGAAATGGAACGTTCTAGACTACTTAGCCAGAAATAAGGAAAAACTACAGTAGTAATACAAGCTTGAGCATTAATAATAGAGCTTCTCTCAGAGAGCACAGCATCTGGCATAAACGCCGAACGGAATAATCAGAGGTATTACGAAAACTACGACGCCCACCTACTATATCATCGTCGATTTGCTTTCGACTAAATACTAGCAAATGGCATTACATAAGCATCGAGAATCGTTGTAAAATTTAGTGGCAGCTGATCAACAACACATTTGCAGATATACGAGCGATTGCTTTCAATAGGTGTTTGAGTTCCAGGTCATCGTAAATAGCATCGACGTACGCTGACTATAAGACACCCTCGCAAATTACGCTATACTTTACGAACGCCCCCTTAGCAATTGTAATAGCCGCTCTGAATAGTTCTTCCTCCTGACCTTGTTTATTTATGCTCGAGCAGAGATCGGCGTATTGATCAAAAAACCATTGAAAATCAAATTTTTTGCTGAGATATGCTCGTGACCGGAAGAATGGGATGAAAAAGTGCACAAGAATCTTGAACTCAAACCATCTTGAAGTGTTATGCGCATCTCCTCTAGCGGCGTAGTTCTCATTCCAAGGCTTGGAACATCAACTGCACTAGGATAAACGCATCAACACGCGATGAGAAGGCAAGTGAGGAGGCGGGGGGGGGGGGGGTGGGGAATGGGGAGAGAGGGAACGAATCGGCAATATAAGATGGAAAATGAAAGCACGTCATGCCAAATAGAAAGTGAGATGCTATTTTAATGCAAAAAAAGGCCCATCTCTTATTATCCTATCAGTGTACCATCACAATATGGTCTGCTTTTGATGTTTTCGAGTGCAGTCCAGATGGATGTTCGTTCTATGGAATAAGAGCATCAATGCATGAATTCAGCAGTGGCATGCGAAAGTTCAGCAGTTAGCATGCGAAAGTTGTCTGTGAGCTATTATTCCGTTATTTCAAGGTGGGAGCTGATCACGTTGCGAAGAGAATGAATTTGTCTCACTGATGATACAGATGTATGACTGTAAACAGCACTGATGCACTGGTTCCAAAGCAATGCTGTTCAAAAATGCCGAATTTGTCTCGTTTCGAAGTCTTATTCCACCTTCCATCGTTTATTTACAGAAATATATTATTTCAGCATTGGAGACACTTGTGGTTCGCCGTTCGTAAGTAAGCTAAGAAGAAGAACTATGAAGTGCGAAGTTTATTTATAAGAAACAATCCTTAAAATTCATTTGTCATTACCCGCTATCCGGCTCATGAGCAGAAGACCTTTCATACTACGAAAGTGTTATCAAACACACGCATATTTGGCGATCCAGCCAAATCCAAATTTACTGAACATACGAGGGAAGCCTCGAAGCGTGTATCGTGGACGATACATCATCATATATCGTCAAGTCTTGACAGTAGCAGACTTCTGATTTGCTTCGTCAGGTTAGATGCGGGTTTGTCTCAGCCACAGAACGAGAATACCTCCTGAGCTCAATTTCCCACTGGCAGTCATTTTTTTTACAGTGGTGTGCGTCCAAAGACTTTCCCTTGTGATTTCCTTTATGCGACGTGTCCAGATGGAACTATTGATAGGATTTCTCGCTGAAATAAGCAGCAATATATTTTTATGAAAGAAGATATGAGCTTCATGGAAGACAGATATGTAGTCCAGCAAATCTTGTTTTTGGAGAGTAACATTGTGATCGAATTTAAATAGGGATTCGTCGACGACGCGACCAGTCTATTGTCGAAGGCAATTTCTGTGAAGAAGTTTATGTGCTCCATGCGAATCTTCTGCTCACTACTGTGCGCTATTGTTCTAACGACATCGTAGCGATCGTATAGGAGCTGCGTTTGCTCAGTTGCATTAGCGATTCGAAGCAAGACATTACTCTCTCCGTGACTTTTCTTCATTACCTCAACGATGGCTCTTACTCTTAATCACCGCTTTCTGCTGTGCTTGGAGACATCTTCCTGTGAATTTGATTTGATTTTAAGAATAGTTTCTGTACGGTACTAAGCCTCTGAAGGACGAAATACTCAGAGATAAAAGTGATTCTCGATTCAAGGCAGTATTGGAAGACAGGATCGAACGATGGCACTGGTATGACCGGCTTTGGAAAGCCCAAGGGCACCGAACGCAGCCCTTCGTACCCAACCAACTTTATACACGTAGGGAAAATGAGGACAATGCAATATGAAGGCAGAAATTGTTTTATTTTATACAACGGGAAACACTTCGTAGTGATGCTCACAGGTGAATAACAATAGGACTCTCATCTCTACGGAATACATGTGAAGAAATGGGCTCCCTATTGGCACCACAGTGGTTTTGTCTGAGCTCTTATGACAATTTGGAATATACCTCTAAGATAGGGACATAATATATGTCATCCAATGGAACGAAGTAAATCACACTAGTTAGGTAACAAGAAAACTTTCTGAAGAAAAGTAATCATCCCCTTCTGAGCTAACAGAACAAGGCATAAAAGGAGCAAGAGTGCTGGCAATGGCGATGGAATTTCCTTCCAAAAAGTTGAATGCACCGCGAGAATATGGGCTAAAGCTCAGATATATGATCAACATGTCATATCAGTTTTCCTGTAGAAAGAGAAAGAAGGGACATCTTGAATGAAGTGCAAAACTATGTGCGGAAAATAAACTGTTAAGGGAAGTGATGCGCATGCGTCCAAGTTTAGAATCTAATCTTAGATAGTAGGAACAATAGGTAGTTGATTGAGGTATCACAGCAACCACAGGCATCACAGGTATTACATATATTGGAAGGTTTTGAGGCTTAAATTATGTGGTGCAAAATATGGGCTATCGGGTCAATAAGGCAACTACAGAGAGACAATATAGAGGAAAAATAACCTCTCGAAACATCCTCAGTTATCTGAAATCTCACACGCAAATTTCTCCTCAAAAGAAGGAAAAAATGAGGATAAATTCAGATAATAGTAGTGGCCCGGATGAGGGCATTGTTGTTTGAAGAAGGAGGATATATACTGCTAGTGATGGAGGCATTGTGCCATCTTTTCATGGTGCGATATCAACTGATAAACACTTCATGTGCGTAACTAAAAGGAAGTAGGAGGATTGATTATGAATACTTGGAGGAAGTCTTAGTATCGGAAGTGAATTGATAGCCAAAAGGTGATGCGCTCGTCCGTAGACGCGACATCATCGCTCCAATACACCTGACTTGCAAGAACAGCTGTCGAGACAGCGGAAAACTGACGTAGTGATCAAAAGATGCAACTGATGCGATCGCCAAACAGTGCATCGACCTCTGTGATATCCCGTGGTCACCATAAGAGGGGTGATGTTACGGTCGAAAGGTTCCGTGTTTTGGTGGAGATGAGGTAGGGAACCCGTAGTGCGGTGCCATAGCCATCATCTCAGTGTTAAGGTGACTGTATTTCCGCCAATCTTGTCAGGATTTCTGCTGCCCATCTGATAAGAAGAAGAAACTCATTATGGCCTATGTTCTTTGTCTGTCTGGTAAATATTACTCATGATGCGAGCAAAGGCACACATCTCTAACCGTAGAACTATAAAAATTATATGAAAGCGGCGTGTGAAACACCCTGCCAAGCTTGAAAAGGATCGCCTTGCGATGAACCAGCAGAATGTGATCCTGATGAGTCTCCAAGTAGAAGCTCTTCATAGATCACTGTCATAATACGTCCCTGAAAAAAAAAATGGCAGAGAAAAGGAAAGATGTTATTATGATGAAAATAAGCCTAAGCCTAATAATTACGCATCAGCTCATTCATTCATCATCGAAGTGCCACTTAAATCAGTGAAGCCTAAAATTGCAACCTTATAATTTCAGACTTCATCAGTGATAGGCGTTTACGCTTCAATTAGAATACGCCGTATTCATCAGCGGTTCATCAGAGCGAACGTAAATATCATCATTTGAACAGATAATTACCTATACGAAAATCATAGACTATAGCTTACGAAGAAGCATCTTTGCGTAAAAATTGACCTCTTATCAACAGATGTGTAAATATCAAATAATAAGTGAGCAATATTCGAGCTATCAGCGAATAAAATTTCGCTCATGAACAATTTCTTGTTTTGTCATAATCGTTCTTACGACTCTTTTTTTGTGCGGACCTATTCAAGCAGCTCGTTGAAATTAGCCTCCGTTCGGGTTGAAAATATGGAAAATTTTAAGTGAAGCTTTTCCTCTTTAAAAATGGTTTTTCTCGAACCAGTAGGAGAGAGGGAGCGGATAGCAACCAATGGAGAGGTCTTCATTACTTGAATCAAGAGAAAGGAAATAAAGGAAACGAAGGAGGAAACGATGAAAAAGGAAGCGAGAGCTAGAAGGAAACAAGGAAACAGGACCAATCTTGGAGGAAACAACGCGCAATTAATGGTACTGCAAGGAATTATGATGGGTAGCTAAATGCATGTAGGGTGAAAATTGGAAGAAAAAAACATAAAAAAAAAGAAAATATAATAATATATATGAGGGAGTTTACAAGGGAGAAATGCACCCAAATATCGCACAAACCAGTAGAGAGAATAGTGGCATACATGAGGATCAACTGACCGAGCGGACGGTCAAAAAATAGACGTGCTTACTTCTGCAAACATAAGAAATTTGCACTATATTAGTTGCATTGTATGCTGAAAAGATTCATTAAGGAGCATCAGAAACAAAGGTTCGTCGACGTAAAGGAGATCGGCAAGTAATGTGCACCCAATTATTCGGGTATGTTGCGGATCTCCGATCCAGATCAATGATAAGCTAGACAGCTGCAGCATCTTTGGCACTGTTTGGGACTTGAGGCTCACAAATTAAAGTTCTCCAGACTACTTTTCCTCAAATGCTATATTTCTTTGAATTTTTATTACCGTTGAGTGAAGGTATTTTGCAAAAAGCCATCATAAAGTGGTGAAAATTTTAGCATCTCCCTCCAAGCATATTCCTTCAACAGATTTGCCTCCATCAGATTGGATATGTAAAAGAAAGCTTCGAGTTCGTGATCCGTGTGGATCACTTTTCCAAGAGTTCATCCTGGAATATTCGAAACATTCGGAATTCAAGTACTGGTGCTTTCCATATTCAGTCTCGAGTGACCACGAAATGAATAAGATTTTTTTGAAAGAACAAAAGCTTTTTGTCTCAGTGGATCACAAAATATTTGTGCGGGAAATTCTTCAACATTGTTGACGCATGCAATTTGCTTATTGCATATCCGTGAAAAATTTGCATGGATTTTACCAACGACTTAGGGAATAATGCGATCAATTCTGTTCGTCATCTCGTCGTACTCCAACCCTCTTCGCCACCTTTTCTCTCCCCC
>JAARMF010000133.1:113086-144896 GCA_022844705.1 Toxascaris leonina | reverse complement strand
GTAGAAAGAAGGTCATGTCCTAGCATAAGAAAACAATCATGCAGAAAGTTAGTGTGAAGCACATGACATTTTTCATGGTGAACATTTAGGTGCCACAATTTCCACCTTTTGGCGAATGCATCCAAGTCATTTTGTAGAATATGGAGGTCTTAGGCAATGGGCGATAAGTTTTGAGGTCGTTAGCAGGGAACTTAGCACTGCTCAGCTTGTTACAGAATCGTCGTTAATGCATACGACGAATAAGGTAGGACCCAGACACTTCCTTATGGCACAACACTAGGAATTCATTCATTCATTCATTCAAATTGCTTTATTTAACCATGAAGAAGCATACGATAGTATGTGGAGAAACTGACGATATTCAAAATGAAAAGCATTTAAGTATCGCGGATGTGGTAGTGCTGACAAAAGTCTTTACCGAGATGACATACATATTAACAGCATACTGGCTGGCCGTCTACTCCGCTCAAAGGCGATAAGTCAAACTGTGCTGATCTCGCTTTGAAAGCATTGAGATTTCTAACTTCCACAGTAGGGAATTGAAGGGAAGTATCTCCAAAGACCTCGCAGCAGAGTCTTTCTGCCAAAGTCCTAGAAGTGATTAAGTTAGCATTGTTCAATACTATATTCAGGAAAATAACGACCACTTTTTGATGTGCAGGAACAAATATAAAGATTCATGTCTGTACGGTTGGTACGATAAGCGATTGCACTTCGATCCGAGTCAACTTATACAAGTAATAAGGTGTGATGAGTGATCCCTTCATGTTCTGGATGGTCGTAGTTTTGTATAAAAGATTCGCCTTTTAAGATGAGACCGGCATTGAATGCATAGTGGTTTTCGGTAACTTTAAACGCCTTTGATCCTCGCCGTAGTTGTTAGGTCGATGCGGAGAGTGGTTTAGGCCTCTGATGTACATTATATGGGTCACATTTTATAGTGTTAAGCATTGGTGTGCGCCAGTTGAAACTACTGGAAGAAGCAGGAACGCATGCACATATACCCACACACAAAATTTCCACAATGCGCTTTGCAAAAGCGCGTAACGACGAGGCAATGTAAACGTACATGTTCGGGATGGCACTAAACAAGAAAGCAAGAAAATGAAGGAAATGGAGGAGTATCAGCGACAAACGCGAGATTTAGTGGAAATTTACGGTGGAGTTTTGCAGTTGGCGCGCACAGGTGGGAATTCCGTGCATTCCTTTCCACGGAGAAATGAATTTACCTTGTTGTGTGCTGGCCTTTATATTACCATATGGGCAGGCTTTTATAGTCATTTAACGTTTGATTTTACGAAGACTTGAGCCACAAGTTTTGCGTGCTTATCACTTAAGTGTTGCCTTTTGTTCGATTTTTATCGAGTTGCGAAACGATGTTGCCGGTTCATTATAATGGTGTAAATGTATTGTGACAGGAATTTGCTAGCTTAATCTATCATGTTGATGTGCTTCATTGTTTAGCTGAGAAAATATGATCCCCTTTCCACTCATGTGCACAACCTTGGTAACAGAGAATAAATTGCCTACAAATGCCAGTGAATTTCTACTCATCACCCACCAGATAATTGACGAAGCGGTTTTTTCCATTAATGACCATTCACAAGTCGAGTTATGCAGGTTACACACTGGATAACGAATGCAAATTGATTTTTTCCATTCTTGGTGGATAAAAATATCTCCCATTCTTCTATACCTTGAATACCATAAGAATCTTAACCTTGTTGTGTGCTGGCCTTTATGAAAATATCTCCCATTCTTCTGTACCTTGAATAAGGATCTCAAGGCAAAATATTACTGGAGTGAAATCAATCATCTTGCAAATATCGAGTTTCAGAAGCTGGTAAAGCAGATGAAGGACGCTAAGTCAAGCTCGTTCCTTAACAGCTTAATCAATGTAGCAACCCATGGTCGTACTAGAAGAAAGAACTATACATGCAAAATTTGCAAAACTAAAATGGGACAGAGATCGATAAGGTACCGTGCGACTCAGCTGCTCAACCTGCACAGCCAACGTGATCGTTGAATTGAAGGTTTTGATGTGACATGAAGGCAAACGATTGCCTATTGTCCAGTGATGACGAAATAAATAAATAAATAAATGAATAAATAAATCTTAATTATAGGCCTCCCAATTTGACCGTTGCTTAGATTCTCGTTAGATGGATGCATAATTGGAGGATCGCTTTAATTTCCTCAACTTATAAGTGGGGAGAAGGGCAATTAATGTGCAAACAGATTTGCAGCTTTGACTCAAATTCCCTCAGTAAAAATCTGGTTAGAGCAAAGCTGTTTGCTGGTCACTATTTGTGGACTTCTTTCTTCCTCTGTTCCATTGATGAAGCGCTACGCTTACTTCCGCAGTATATGGTTAGCTTGACGCAACTCTCTGTTAATGGATAATTATCACGAAGGGAAGGGGAGAGAGATAAGGGGAAAGATGAGAAGATTCGTAGTTTCCTCGATTTTATAGGGATTTGTGTTCACGAGAGTGAAGTTTATGATCAGGACTGCAAGTTGTTTGATTAAGATTGATTAGTTCGATTCATTAAGAATAATGAGGCTCGCCACACCTTTTCGCACAACATTGAAAAACGCCTCAATAAGGAACAAATTTAAAGAGGAAGTCTCGCTGCGCAATAGTTTTCCAGTCAGCCTCACCTGCTTCCCCTTTCTACAATTTCGGTGTGTCAAAATCGAGTTTTCTTGTTTTTCATAGAATATCAGCCTGTTTCACTGAAACTAGTTTATTGAAGTGCTACCCGTAATTGAGAAGTGTAGTGCTTGTTTCTGTTTTGGTATTGTTATTCTCGAAGCTGTAAAGAAAAAAGTGAAAGCATTGAGTTTGGGATATACAAAACGTCGTTTTGACGATTGTTGAAAACCGCAGAGTCGGTGCAAGATCAGCATAATGCACGCAAATGTCATCATTTTCAAAATGAAGCGATAGGCCGCGAAGAGAATTAAGCGAACTTTTTTTTACGAACCAGAATTGCAAAAATAATGAACAGGATCAGCCATCTACTATTGCACTTGATAGCTATTCCATTTGCAAACACCGGAATTATTAACGAACATAACAAAGAATTAACAAGCATTAAGCGATTTTTGAAAATATTTGCGTGGGATTCGCAAATTGATTGTCCTGTTCAAAGGTGCGTTTGAGTTAGTACCAAAGGTGATATTTTCACGCATACTTCGAAGGAATCCTCGACAAAATATTTCTGGATGAAATATAAAAGCGTATCTTTGGTGTTCGGTATCTAATCGCTTGTAGTAGTGATGGTTCCAGAAATTCATATACATTCTTTCTTAGCTGTTTGCTAGGTAAAGATCATTAAAGGAACTTGTGAATTGCCAGACGAAATAACTTCCCTCAGAAAAGCAAAGAGAAGAGATTGCTCCTCCGAAGTGTTTCTTTTGGATAGAGTTTTGCGACAGGTAACTAGCAGTCATTGATCTATACTTGTATGGAGTTGATTTCGGTCATATAATTCAGCAAGCACCACATGTTTTTGCGCAAACTTCCAGTTTCTGGCCACATTCATCGAAGATGAGTGCAATTTTGCATGTGAAGTAGCTGTCGATGTCGTCACAGTCGAGTGCTGTTGAGGGCCTCTCCGATCCAAAGCAGAGATGACACGATTCGGGGCAAAGCGTCCGCATGAAACGTCGCTGGAATGGATTGTGACATTCGCCTCGATTCGCCCATACTGCGCACGACGGGTTGAGGTCTTGACATGCTGCAATAGCTGGAATTAATCCAAGAACACTTGAATGTCATTGCCTTTGGCAGTCCAGAAACCAGTTTCAAGAAAACAGCACTTTCGTTCCATCAATTTCATTTCATTATCTACGAAATTTTATGTGAGAGTGGTCTCACAGGATGTAACAACGATCGAGAGATACAGCAAGTGATATCTGCTGTTGTGTATGGTGCCATGAGGAAAAACTTCCTGTATGAACCAGTTGATTCGTTTCGTATTTGATATCTGTTGCGTTTTACAAATATTTTTATTGAAAAGTGCTTGCCGTCATGTGGTCTGATGCTTAGAAATGGTAAAATTTGAGTGGTCGTTTGTTGCGGAGTTTGATGTGTTGGATACTGTTTTCACAATAAATAAATACCAATCGAATGTCTAAAATATTACTGTGCCCAAGCAATCCGGCACTTTTGCGTCGATGAAGGCTGAGTGATAAGCAGGAAGGCGTAAATAACATCGAAGTAAGCTATATGCTTCATAAGTTTTTATCTAACGGATTGCTTGAATAGTTGTTGAGCAATAAATAAATGAGAAAAAAATTTGTTTGGGTATGGAGTTCAAAATTATTTTATGAACTATGCCGGATATAGTTAACAGCACTTCGTCAGTTTAAGTTCAGATTTTTTGAATTGATAGGATGCATTTCAGCTGTCATCTTCAAAAATTGACGCGTTCACCAAACGTGATTATTTGCAATTCGGGTGAGCACGAAGGACGTGGAAACGGCTATCTTTGAGACCGTAGTTGAATTGGAAGCATTGAAATAATTTACGCTTGTGCATCTCATGAAGCGACCCGTCTTGTCGTAACAGGGTTACGAAGATCGCTTGATCATACACTCGTCTGAAGTCTTACCATTTGGACCTGTTGTCGTCGCTTTCGATGTTACTTCTGTAGTGGTGGATGTGGTGGATGTGGTGCTCTCCACATGCTCGGAGTGACAATTGCCGCATGATTTGATGCATGTCTTATACGCAATCTCTGGATACTTCTCACAGTAGTTGAACACAGACATCGACCAGAATGGACAACGCCAGTTCAAATCGTGACAGTCGGATACCAAAGACGTCGACGTCGTCATTGTTGGCTATAAAAACAGTCAACTCGTTGATGAAAGCAAATATTTCCAGCAATTATTGTTCAGATATTGAGGTGGATAGGACCATAAACAATACTATACCACGCCGTATGCCCAATCTGATGAGCTGAACATGTCTATCACCTGTCCCGTACATACACTTAGAAATTTTTGCATCTTGAAATGGAAACCCTCTGTAGGCAGGCTGTTTCAGCATGGTTCCCTGAAGAAAGTAATACTGTTATCACGACCTCAAGAATATAGTAACAAGGGGCGAGTGCTACAGTAAGGGAATAGCGGCATCACACAAGACGATAAACCATGCATTGTCGAATGCAGCATAAAGAAATTTAGCCGCCTTAGATATATTGCCATTTTTACAAATTTTACTTGTTTGTAGCCCTAAATTCCAGTCTTTTTTATCTCAAATGGTCTTTGGTATTCTTTATAATGAAAAACGAGTTAACGAAGTGATTGACGACAAAATATTGCAATTCAAACGACGAAAACAAATCTCTATAGATTTAATCCCGTCTTATTTTATAACAGTGCTTCTTTTATCGAATAGGAAGAATCCCTAATGTGTAAATGCTTCATGTTAAATGCCAAAAGTTTGCCTCATGCACACAGTGTAAAAACCGATCGAATTTGCAACAATTAAGAAACTATGCAATTGAATGTAAAAATGTTTTTTTGTTTCCGCCGTCTCTTTTGTGTTTCTCATTAGAGGCTATTCGCAATCCATTCCAGCATATCACTTCAATTTCATCCAAATCATTTCTGCACATTATTCCTCATTCGATTGCAATTCCCCAAACTGCAACCGAAAAAGAGAGGAAATTCACTCTTAGAAGTTGAATTAATTTTGATTTATTGAATCTTTATATTTCATGATCCAAACTTTCTCGAAGAATTGAATGACCTTGAATTGATCCATCAGAGTGGATAAGTTAATCGAAACATCAAAGAATTATTCTCAACACGAAGGTGCCGAAGGAGTTTTTAAAAAATGTTGAGAAATTTGAAATATTTTTCATCATTCTTCACTAGTCAGTCGGATGAAGTTTTGAGGCCTCTTCATGAGGCAAGAATTCTGCAAAATTGAGCCATAACAAATGATAACCGATAGAGCTGTGTAAAATGTTGACTTTTTCTTACCTCATACAATTCGACATCTGGCTTATTCCATAGGGTCTTTTTTGATGATTCCCACTAGGCTCTTTTCACATTCGCTTTCAACTCTCTTTATGATAGCTTGAATAGATGCGATTTTAGATACGTTGATGAAGCGATGATAGTGAAGTGCTTTGTACTTTTTTGTGACATGAAGCTTCACACACAACAAAATAGCGTGCATTATTCCTTCGAAAGCACATCTTTATGGAAACATTTACGTGCAACAGACAACTGACAACAAACAAATAACGAGCCTTCACAAAATCAACGAAGAAAGCTTGATGAATTAACGTGGACCCGCACATTCGATTTTGCGTGAAACACAAAAATATGCACATGAAACGATAACAACGTTTACAGAAGCGACAGACAGACGACGACATGCGACACGACAACAGGTGGTCATGCAACAACATATTATTAACTATCTGTCGTCTAAGAGATGTTTGCTTTTCGGATGTGATGGGATATTTGTCCGAGAACCGGGAGTCCTCTTGAAGGGAATCCTGTTTCCAATGTTCGAAACTCCGTACATTTTTGAGTGGTGAAGACAATGAAATTGATTGAATTTTGTGAGGAGCAAATTTTGTCGAAAAATTTTTGGGAAATGCAGCAACTTAGAAAATAAATTGAATTATAGTGTTTACGGCTTTCGTTTCGTTTCATTTGAAATGTCGAAGACGAATTACAGCTGGCGGAATGTAGCGGAATTGCGGAACGTAATAGCGGAAGAGTCAGCGCAAGGCGCTTGACTGGTTCATGAAACGACTGTGAAAGCAACGTGACGAAAGAGAACACTTAAAGACTTGGACATTAAGCAGCACATGCAAATACGTATCGACAAAGCAAATATTATTAATGAATGTTGAAGCAACAATCTAGGAAAAGAAAAGAAATGAAAACAGATCTTCATATATTTCTCCGAATTTCGAAAAAGCTTTGCTTTTCGTTTGAGCCAATAATTTTATTCGATCAATTCGAACCGAATGTGGGTGGTCATCGACCAATGAATTTTGTTGAAAAAATGTGTGCTGATTTGTCACATCACAATATGAACTGTATGTTCTCAATTGGAAAAGAACTGGTAGATGTTGTGATGTCGCCTATTTATTTGCATAATCCGAATATCCACTACATCGGGACTAATTATTTGGCCGATTTGTTCTGAAAGTTCCTGATATATTCTGCTCTATGAAGAAGTATAGCCTTTGACACCATATAAGACACATAGAATGGGCGTTGGTTTGACATATACATACCTTAGACGTCTTAGATGGCGTCGAATCTCATTGGCTCGGAGAATTAACAGCCGTTTTCGTTTTTGAGCACGCATTGGCACCGATGTTATTTATGGATTCACTAGCTACGGAGAATTAGGCTGAGCATAGAATGTGCCCTCTATCATTTTTCTCAGCCGTGAAGTGTTTCAAACAAGTGATTGCTGCTGTGACACCTTGCATATACCTAATAATTTAGCACACCCCCTACTCATATCAATACGCGTCATTCGGGCTGGACTACCATGGGAATGAGTTTGCCTCCATCTCATCGGTGAATTCGCGGCTCGAAAAATCGTCTGGGCCTTCACTTTTGAGAGGGGGCTGTGGTAAGACAACCATCGCTAATAAGGGGTGATCTTCAGCAAGTGCGCCACAAAGCTCTCGCATACACTGTAATTGAGCTTTTCATCCTCCATATTATTAAGAAATATGCGACTTCGGGTCTTTCGAAAATGGACCCATGTGACATCTAACCGAAAATACGAATTCTCTTCTGTGGCCATAAGCTGGGAATAGAGGGAGGTGTTGTGAGTAACACTCCATAGGGCTTTTTATACCACCTTCGGTTACTATTTTTGCTAGCATAGCGGTTTGTATTTCCATATGGATACACCTTGCGCACCTTTAAAGACGTGGCATTGTCGTTCGAATTGAGATTACTCTTTTGAGGACAAGAGTATAGTTTGTTGATCTTCCGCAAATCGATCTCTGACAATGCGACACGTTGGCCCATTCGTTCAGCGCCAGCCTGGAAACTATTCTCTAATATTTGTGTTCGTTTCTAATATAGCTCTTGCCCCGGTTGCGGATTCAAATCCCTTGCGGTGCATAAAATTCATTTCTTCAGTTCTAAATTTCTTTGCACAGCTCTCTCCTCTCCTTCAAAGTTCCCATGACTGATTCTTTCTTGTGCACCTAACGATTTCGACATGTCAATGCTGTTGATTCTCCCCTATAAAACCATCCTTTTAGAGTGATCGAAGCATACAGGTTTTATTTCTCAGCAGCCATTTGGCTGTTCGCTCAAGTTAACGAGCCCTTTTCTTAGTCATATATAAACGAATTCCTCTTTTGAATCATATGTGTCACGGTGGGGTGTTGTTATATGCAACACTGAGAAAGCAAATACTTCAGAAAGTTGAATCTCGAATCATCGGAATTTCAAAGAATTCAATATAACAATAAAATAAGGAACGACGTGCCGATGCCAATGAATAGATGCTGAGTGGTGCATTCCAGAAAGGGTCTAAGGATAAGTCAAAGGAGTTGTACATGACATGACTGCTTTTTCAGTTATTGCGGTTGAGAAGCTAGCCAGTTTCATGAGCAGTTCATAACTAATAAAGCAAGTCCAACAAGCTATCCAACAAGCTATCAACAAGCTATTTTAGCTCGGCCGTCATCTCATTGAACGAATTTCTACAAAAGTTTCACTTTTTTCATCCAGAGAGCACCCGATTGGTTGCAGAATGCATGCATATTTCTAGGTATATATAACTGCATATAACTCTCTTACATTTTAATAAATAACTTGACATTTGAAATATTATGTGAACCTGTGGCATGCGTTAGGCAAACGAAATTGCACAACTTCACTTTCAATGGTTTTTGAACTGAAACTATCGGACGGATATATGCACAGCACGGATGTCAAAGTAATGTTGTTTGCAAATGTCAGTTTGCAAAAATAAGAAAAATCTAAGTGAAACCTTAAACACTCGAGAAGAATTTATTAAATATTCAACTAGAACATTAACAAAAATGGATATCTTCAGCAAGGATTTTTGTCATCACTGATTAGCAAGATGTGACTCCTGAAGCTTTCACTGCAAATTTTTATTGCATTTCAACGATAAATTGCGGTTTCTCTACCGATTCCTTTCGGCGTTCACAGCAGTTTCTATCTGTCATTCAACCGCTAATTAATAATGCCATCCGTATTTTCTTTTATCCTACGACGATGTGCATTGATTATGATTGCCAATTTGCATAGCGATATAAACTCGTGCTTACCTTTCGTGCAACAATAGTTCTTTTTCCATTATCACTAAAAGCGTACGGCCCATAATGCATGATAGACGAGTAATCGTAAGGTTCATCCAGGTGATCCAGTACATTCAGACCGTACTTCTCGAACTGGTCGTCCGCACCATTCATCACATTCTGCCAGACGATTTCGATATATTGATCCCGATCCGCTCTGATTTTAATAACGTTCATATTTTTCCTATTTTTGGCATTGTTGTTGAATGATAACTGACAGCATTACAACCTCTAAGTGACAGGTTTAGACAGAGGCAATTGTCGATTGTTTTGGTATTCGTGACTTCTTTCTCTGACATCATCAAACGAAGTGAAATTCTCTATCCTCATTTTCATCCGCTTTCAAGAACTTTCCAATAATTGAATTCATAGTTGAAATTGTTTCCCAAGAACTGTGATAAAATGTTCAGAAAAGTTGAAAATCTTCATTAGCAGTTAGCTATGCAGTAATTATATGTAATGTTTAAATCGATTTTAAAATGGAATGAATGAGGCGAAATAAATGTTTTGGAGGATGAAGACAATTTTTCCAGACACCAAAAAGGGGGTCATGATAGATCAGTGTGTGTCCTTAAAGATTCCACTCGCGCACTACCTCATGCCTCTCATCAGTCATATAAAGGAGTGTCATTAAAGCGGAATGCACTTTTTGTCAGTATTGAAGAAATTTTTCGTTTCGAAGATTTCCCAAAAGGCTTTCCGAAGATTCATTCAGTATGATTGATAGTACCGTAGAAACTAGTGGAAAAGGAAAAGGAGAAACAATTTCAATGGATATAAAAAATGATGGTGATTTTCATTTTCAAAAGTTTTTTTCAGGCGTTCTCCTATTTACCTAAAATTCATTTCACAACCCTTCCCCTCTCCCTAATAGTTCATGTTTGTTTAAAAAATCACATTAATTCAATATCTGGATTCAAATATTATTTTATCAAGGGATTCCCTATCTTTACTTGCATTATTTTCATAGAAGTCAAAATAACGCGTCCTCAACTTCGTTAGAATATTTTTTAAATAGAAAAAAAAAACTTTCATTCACTCCACATTATGTTTGATGAATACTCATTGATAGGCATTGATCACTGCTTGAAATTATGTCCCTCGCAACATATACCGAAAGCTCTTCTGTTCTCTATTCTCTCTGCGCACTTTTTCAAACCTTTTGCACAATCACACTATGGCAACGTCGTGTCGGTGAGCACGTGCATTTTAGCTTGTTCATTTGTCAACGTCCACTAAAGCTAAAGTTACGAAATTCGATGGCTGTAATTATACCACCACTTCGCTGTTCTATTACATTGGTTTCTTCTAATAAGTTCGAAGTTACCTACAACATTTCAAGGTGCCAAAAAGTTTCGCACATTTTTTCATGAATCCAATTGCGGAAGGACGAATCTTTTCTGGATGATTTATGCTGATGGCTACATCAGTTGGAATTTGGATGCATCACTTTGTGTAGTTTGCTCTTGCTTGGTGAATCATACTAGTGGCTACTGAGATGCGCCAGTTCTAAAATTGCATATTCTGCCAACTCCCTAAGAACGCTTTAACTTTCGTTAAAATTCGTATAAATCTCTGTAAGTGGTTGTTCAGATATGCTTTATATAATTGATGTTATTTGTCCACATAAGTACCTGGATTGCTCATGGAAGAATCCGATGGTATGCATTAGTTCGTGGACAATGGTTCCCGTCTGAATGCAGTCTGAGTCCAGTGATAACGGCTGCCGACCACCTGTGCGACCAACAAGAGAGTAGCAGCCATCATCGGGATGTATGTAAATGTAATCGCGGTGAATTGACGGATCGCGAGGCACAAATTTCACGCAGGTCTTTTCATGATATATCTGCATTGCTTTCGCTATCACTGATCTCGAATAGGGACCATACTGCGAACTGAGCGTATAAGGGACCACTCCGTCAGGCCATCGCCTGCAAACGTTAGCAGCAAGCGTCAACGCCGTCCGCATCCAGCAGGCTGATGCTTCAGAATTTAGATCTTAGGGATGATAAACCACCGCTGCTGGCAGAACACCGCTCCAACAAGGTGCAGGTCTCCTATAACTTGTACGAACAACTAATAACGCATTTTCATGAAGTCTGAATGTTTTTTTTGTTCCCGGAGATTGAAAGAAAGGCAACTTGTTCCAACGGTGCTCTCAAAAAAAGCAGTGAAGGTGTGATCACCTCCGAAAACACTGAACAAATCCTTGCCTTTGTGATGCGGTTAAAAGTGCTTTAGTAAGAAAGCGTAGCACTCTGACGCTTTAAGCGGACAGTTGTGGTCCTTCTTTACTGCAATAAGAATCCTTTTAGGATTCTTACACATTGTTGGATAGATCGACTGATTAGGAAAAAACTTTCCATCGGAATGTCCGATGGGAAAAAGAGACAAATCGGAGCAAAAAATGTCTGAAAAACACTCTCTAAAGCGGAAGTGAACAACTCTGTTTTTACTTTCGTTTCAAAAACTGTGATACACTACGTGAACTGGCGACTTGATAAAGGGTTAAATTCAGATTTTCATCGCAACGTCCCTCCATTGCTTCCTGTCTACGGACGGATCACTGAGCTTAGCGAGAAGGTCAAGGTCACTAAAATAAGCGTTCAAAAGTCCCAATTTCATGTGCTTCTCTGAGTTTCCAATTTTCAAAACACGTTATAGTGGGGTGAATTTGCGTCTCTGTACGTATGTGTACTCGTCCAATTGGTAGTTTTAATATGTGTTGTACTCCATCCACAGCTGTGAAATCTAATGGGTACACTGTGCACCATAAGATGATCTATATCAAAAATTGAGCTGATTTCCAGCTCTTTCTCAATAGATTTTGATGCATTTTACAACCAGACAAGTTTTCGCGTAATACCGATCGCATGGCGAAAAAAAAATTATTCTTCAAAGGGATATACAGGTGGTCAGGTGAGTGAAAGCTTGAAAGAATTATTTCGCATGTATTATTAGTTGTTTATGACGAGTGAAATTGGTGTTCGAGCTAAAAGCAGTGCAAAAGCGCATATCGTGACAGCTTCTCTATTGCATATTTCCGCTTCTTGATGGGAGGCAGTTAGAAGAAACGAATGACCCTTTGAACAATCCGCTGGCGCAATGGTCAATTTTGTAAATAAGAATTTTTTGTTATTTTTACTATTGGTTAACTGTGATCGGCAAGAAACGATACAAAACAAAACAGCTGAAAGAAACTAAACTCTGAGTTGTGGAACTCTGATATGATGCCTGGCTATTGTTGGCCTTTCAAGTTTTGTAAATCGAGTTACCAATTTGACATGATCATCGAGTTCATCACAGACGTTAGACAGTGTCGCCCCTTCATTGTCGCCCTTCTTGAATTTGTTATGTGTTCCTCTGCTGAGGCAAAGTCGGCTTCTTGCCCTCTTGCTTTGGGGTATCATTGATGAAACATTAAAGAACAAATTCAACTTCTTTGGGGCCATGAATTCACAGACTTTGCAAATTTGAATGCCGTTGGTTTGTTGAATAACCTCAGCATTCGTGCACTTTACAACCAGCCGGCTGCCACGTTTTGCATTGATCAGAGCACAAAAAATGAAATCATTATTTGTACAAATCTCTTAGATAAGATTAATTAATTCCCTTCTGATTTATGCAATTTTTAAGTTGCAAATATACTCTTCAATCTTCTGCCAATGAAAACTTGTTTACACACCTGATAGTTAAGTGAATGAAGTCTTAATAAAAAACTAAAGTCAACTGTGGGAAGAAGCATATAGAGGCTGATGAGTGGACAGACAGAGAGATGCAGATACAGACGAGCATCGACGGCTATTGCAATGTTGTTAAAATCCAATGAGTTCACGAACAAAAGAATCCTAAGGGCTCGTGACTTGATGTCTCTTTGCAAAAGTTCGGATTTCGGGAGGATGAAAGAGAAGCTCTCACCTATACACTTGACGGATGGCATTTCTGCCCAGTTTGTTGTTCGTCTCGACAAATTTTTTGACGTTTTCGATTGCAATGTCACCTTCGGATTTATTGCCCATCGTTGGATCGACCTTCACTTTGATGCCCAATCGTGAGAGATCCAGATCATTGGAAGGTGCTGCCGCAAAGTCTGCTGCCGATAATGAAGTCTCGATCTCTTTGGTGTTCTTGTTGACTACCTGTTTGCAATAGTTCCGCGAAATAATATACGGCTACGAAAAGGAGGAGTATTTAACGTGGTACTGATTCGGATCTATATTCACTTACCGAATATTTCAAATTTTCGTTTGCAGATAACTGCAGATCATTATCTACGTGCAGAATATATGCAAAAAATTAATTCCTTCTTGGCTCGTGATATAAAAACTATGAAGACACCTGCTGATTCTCATAACAAATGCCATCATAGGCAATTATCGATAGCACATAGTTTCAGCACTCTTTAGCAGTAAATAGTTCGGTAAAATTTTTTTCGACCACAGTTACGTGTGTACGCTGGCACAATGTAGTGGTAATTTTAAATAAGCTGTGAAAAAGATGTGTGGAAGAGGCGGAGAAAGGATGATGGCGACGACTTTCGAACAAAAGCATTGTTACCGCTGCCCTTTCCCATGATGTGTTTTCGTTATTACTTTAAACTGTGTTGTTATTGAAGGCAACAAAAACGCTTTTTTTATCTCTTTCATCGCACATTCAAAAATCCTTTGCAGTGAACATCACGTTATGCTACATGGAATAATGCATCAATGAATGATGCTCTCATCCTCAGCTTAATATCAATATGTTTATTGAATTTGCATCCATCGAATTTTCTAACACAAGTGATGACTGTATTCTTAATATCAGAGCGATGAAATAATTGTAAATTTAGATGAATCTATTGCAAAATTCTGAGATTAACGCATTCGAAAAGATATCGCAATGTTTAGCAGTGGAACGGATGTGTTAAAAGTTTGTCAAGACTATTCTTGAGCCGATATATGAGCTTCATAAAGTCAATCATACAGCACAAAACTTTTGGAAGGATTCGACCATACCAATAATGACCAAATATTTGCATTGCCTTAAGAATGAAATGAAATGAAATATTCAAAGAATGGGCCTGTTTTTTGTCGTATTCAGTGCCATTGTGTTCATTTTTTAGTGTCCACATAAGTGGAGTTCACCGTGACCAAATCATTGAATGTTTTGTTCGTTAACGAATTGTATAACTGTATTTTCACCTCATTCACAATTGGAATATTGCAATGCTTTTGTGCTCGGAATATAAATGAAATTTAGTGAAGACACTTACATCAGTGATTTTGATGGCCGGAACTGCTGCTACTCCAAACACATCGAAACAATAACAACCGAGGAGGAAATTAATTAACAGCATTGCCTGAATCGCCGATCTCTGAAAATAAAACAGATTTTTATTTCGCGAAGAAAACTTGGCAAATAGATCTGTTGCGCTGAAGATATGATCAGACGAGAGTTATGTGCAACTTATCTAACATCTTGAACCTATCTAATCATTCTTAGTGACCACACTGGACTAGCAAATCGCTAATATATTTCGGCAATAACAATTGATGACAAACGATTATATAAAGTTCGCTTATGTGTTAATGCCGCTTTCAATAAAACCAATTTGTTTTCTCTACGAATTTCCTCACTTGGCAAACTCATAGAATACGATATAGCAGCAATAATTTTTTATTGGTTCGCATTACCGATTACGAATCGAACTTTGGAATAGCAAAGAGTTTGATCAAATACATCAAATTCGAGTTTAACTTCTGAAAATCATCACCTAGCTACTCCACAGTTGGTTGTTCAAAAAAGTGTTTCGTCTTGTTCGTTTGCAATCCTATATTATTCAATATACAAAGAAATCGCTGATGTTATAAAGTTGAGGCGTAATAATTTTTTTCATTTTCTTCACTTCCATCTCTTCTTTCTGATAACACAAGAAACAGCGAATATATATACTGTATTTAAATTGTTAAGTTTGTTCATTACTATATATCATCATTATTTAAAAAGTGTTCCATTTAAAAGAACATTCAAATAGTTTATTTGCACTTAGGAGTGAACATCGTTTACATCGCATTCACATGATAGCACTATCATCACTTATGGGCCACAAAACTTCCAAAATATAAAATCTATGATGGGCAGTCGAACGTGAAATTAATTCCTTGTAAACGATGCAAGAAAAATATAATTGCGCATTTGACCAGCTAGCATCAAAGATTTATTATGATCCCATAGCAAGAGCAGTGTATCAAACCAGCTATTTAGCAGTAGGCCTCAACCTGTTCCTAAAAGCAGCAGGTAAAGCTTCATAGGAGGAATCGTTGCTCCCCATCTCATCGGTGGTTAAGTCAATGGACGAAGAAGATCCAATCGGACAAGTGATTCAATGACAAACTATACTAGATCTGTTACGACGAACGATGGTGCTGATGTGATTAGGGAACAGTGAGAAAATGGGCAGAACAGAGACACAAGCAATATATGAATGAAATAGACGTTCAAATAGGGAAGTTGTAAGCGGGCGTTTAAAAAAACGAATGGGCAGGACTCGACGAAAAGCAAACTCAAAAGTGGCTGGTAGTGAAGGGTTCGGGCGTGGCTTTCACTTTAACCAAACGTCGAGCTTTTCCTTTAATGGATGGCGATTCCTAACAGTGAAGATTCACTAATGCCCATTACCATCGTACACGAAAATACACGGCCGCCCTTAACAGAGAGAGTTTACTCGAGTTTTAAAGGAATCAAAAAAACGTGCGAGGTTTACCTTCGATTGAAGAGAAGTGCTATATCGAAGCAGTTAGAACTACTGAATTTTGCACTTGTGTATTTCCATTAGTCAATGAACAAAGTCGATTTCAGATTTGCTTATGAAGAATTTTCGCGAATCTGAGAAATTTATGTGTAAAGCTTGAACAACATGTAATTCATGAAAATGGATGTGACTCTTGATATGGAACACAATATAAACGTTGCGAATTGGAGATGAATATCCTACAGGAAGATCCCTTTGGTGATTTAAATATCACTAGGAATATATTAAACGAATAAATTGGAATAGCGCATTTTCTCAGAGTGTCTAAAAATTGCTGAAATATTCTATAGGCAAAGAAGTTCGAATCGTTTCATTGAAGGAAAAAAATAGTGGATGCTTGAACATTATTATTTTCTTGAATATTTATGCAGTAAATCGGCTTTTTTTACGAAAGTCCAGAACGGCATATGATGGAGTCGTCTTATCTTATTTTTTATTTGTCATTTCTTTGTTGGCATCCTTAAATTTTATAGCCTGCTGGAAGTCTAGGAGTTCACATAATCTGCGGAGAATCCTGTTGAAATGGAGTTCACAACCTTGATAGCCGGGAAATATATATGGAAGATTAGATCCTTTTATTCAAAAGAGTGCTTCGTCCGGAAGTTTTTTTTTGCAGCGATCCCTGATTGAAATGCACGTCAGTGAATTGAAGCAATAAAAATATCGAATGGGTCGTACGTTAAGACGAAAAATAGCCTAATTTACAGCGATAGAAATTACTGCCTTACTTAAACAGGCTGTAAAAATCTTGTCAGTGACTCTCAAGCAATGATTGGACGCTCTGGAGTAAAAGTCTTCCAGAAGTTCACTTGCACAGTTTTAATTGAAGCCACACCACTCGGTCGCCCACCGTCAACAAAAACTTCAAAATGCGTTTTTGAAGGAAGTCACACTTTTTAATGCAGATAAATATGTCGAGAATCTAACTCTGAATTCTCCATTCAGGGCCACCTAATTTGTGCTTAAAAGCTCCTTGGGCATGAAACTGAGTCGTATGCACAATATCTTGTGTAATCGAGTTCATTGCTGCTCTTATTTACTCTTCAGTGCCGAACTTCTCCCATTTCCAGAAGGTATATACTTGTTGGTAATAAAACTAGCAATTCAACCGTTCTCGACACTGTTATAGTAATCATGTTGTTGTTATTTTATATAACGGCGATGTCTCGTTGGTGAAACAGCATTAATTAAGGTGTTCATAAGCTAGAAACTAGAGAGACGTAAGTAAAGAATAGAGGAGCTAGCTGGTATATTAAGGCTTTATATGTCCCGTGCAATCGATCAAAAAGTCTTCATTTTGAACAAAATCTCAGCAGCAACAAATCAATTTCATAAATCCTAGCAGACATTAATATTTGTAATCATCCGACCGTTCACACAAATTTCTTAAAAAACGATTCGGATAGTTAGTGCAACGCTACCACCAATGATGTTCTAACAGAAAATTTTTTGGCACCTTTCAATATCAACGAAATCTTGCCGAATGAGCGTTTCAAATGAGAGATGATGTGAAAGGTTATCTGTCGAAAATATTCCGCAACTCTAGCATTGGCTATTTTTCAGTTGAAATCGCGTTCCTAATAAGGAATTCCCACCCTCCCTCCACCCTCCCCCTTCCCATCCCTCATCCTTGAGTGCCTGACATCGCTTAGAGGCAAATATTATATGAAAGAGCTAGAAAAATTAGTATCGAGTGGCTGGTTAGATCAAAAACGGGGACCTCCCATCATACAAAATTGACAGGAAAAAACGAAAGGGAATCGTCTGGAAAGTAATCATTGAAGCAAGGCGAATATACATATGAACCCAAGAAATTCAGTCGTACAAGCAAAGTTAAACAAGGAATGGATAGGACAATGAAAGGAAAATAGTGGAGGAATTATTCCGACAAATACGGCATAAATCGTATGAAGGTCAAGCTAATCGTATCGAAACAAAGGCTCCACTCTCCAGGCGACGAGTCTAAACCTCTGGAGGAACCAAAATTAATGTGTCGAACACCTCAGCCTTAAATATGCGAATGTGTAGTTATATGCCTATAGTGAATAGATATATCACTCGCAACCTTTAAGCAACGATCCTAAAATTTCTTACATCGCTTCTTTCTGTACCATTTTTGGGAGGAAGATTTTGCTGACAGCGTTTAATTAAATCCCTTCAACATCACCTTCACCCCACAAACATGCAAAAAAAGCGACATTGACACAACATATTGCGGGAGCAGAAAGTTGCATAAATGCATATTAAGTGATATTCGGCTGCTCTCGAGTGATTGCTATATGCCATTCACTTTTACAGAAAATGTTTTACAGTAAACATTTGCGATAAACTTTTGTCACAATACTAACAATCGAAGGTCATATCCAAAGGCTGTCGCATTTATTCGAACAAACTAGAGCGGTGCTATATGCTAAATCCTGAAAACGAAAAACGAGAATCGAAACGTCGCATAGGGAATTCCTCAATCGGCATTTGTTCCATTTTCTAGTTGTGCTCATATTTGCTAATATTAATGCATATTTCTTTTGGGAATAAAATCCATATGGATGAAATCTGTCAACAACTTTCATTTTTTGACATTTTTGCAAATGAAGAGAGCAATTTTTCATTGTTTCAAAGTGCTAGTTTGCCGTTCAAAAATGTTCGAACGTTTTGATGTGTGAAAACAACAAACGAAGAAAAGTACGATAAAAGCTGACGCTTTATGAGCTTTTTGCATTCGCTTCGCTTCAACGATCTTCATTAATTCTCAATAAATAATTCAATATATGGAATAATGCTTTTATGCTTTAATTGATTCAATCGTTATCATAAAGAAATAAGGGAATCCGCGATTATTTGATTAATTAAGCAATAGAGAGATCAGTTATTAGACAGACAAACTCAATCCTTCTATACTCTATACGCAAAGATCCCAAATATATCCGAGTGAACCAACTATAAATTTGTTATTTTTCCCAGAAAAATTCGCATAGTTTCATTTTCACAAAATACTGTTGACTGTAAATTATATAAACGCATATTAAATGGAAAATGAATGATGTTTGTGCAGCTGAGTAATTTACATGAGGAAAATTAAAGAAATACGGCAAACGAATAGGAGAGAGCACGTAGTGAGATAAGGCAGCTAGCACCGGATGTGATATCGAATTTTTGTTTCGTTTTTGTGTTGATGGTTGTTAGGCGACAGGCATACGCCACGCAAAGTGTAATTTGAATTGCCCATCTTGCAAGCGAATGACGTTAAAATATATCTCTCTAGCAAGTTCTGGAAGAAGAGGAGGAGGATGGGGGGGGCGGGGGGGGGGGGTGTACCAATTCTCTACTTGTGCATTCGAGGTCATCCATAAAGAAAGCACCATGTATACCTCGTGCCATCCATATGTGCCCACATCAATGTACTACAATTGGAGTATCTCTTCTAGAAAAATGAGAGCGTTTCATTACGCATCAAATTAAATGAGTAAATATAATCAACTACGATGATTGCTATGCGATATACATTTTCAAATCTCTAGATGAGCATCGATAAGAGATGTGCTTAATTTATATGCTCATCCTTGCGCACAGGTAGTAACATCGTTACCACCTGTCATTTTATCACTGATATTATAAGCACTTCGCAGATCCCTCAAAAGCGCTGAAATTTCTTATGAAATTGATTTCTCAAGATAATGCAGTGGTGGATCACGCTTAAACGAGATATTTCTTTATTCACTTTGGCGATAGAAATGAATTTCAAGTACTCCATTCATTTTCCACCATTCTGCTTAGCCTAATTGATTAAACTTTCATCTCACTGGCTCATTTATGGGTAAATAGTGGATGGCAATTTTCAGCGGTTCTATTAATCCTCCTTCCTACCTTCAACCATTATAGATTTACCGATAATGGTTGGTGGAAGGGAAGAGGATCATTTTCGACTTGTCAAATCTTTTTCAATTCGTTTGTTCCCATCAGCTCTCTGTAAAATTAGAAAACATCTGTGTCATGTCATTAGAAACATTGTACAACTGAGGTAACGCGTGTGACGAATACTATAACAAAAAAAATCTCCTAAGGTAACTTCCGCTGCCATCGGTCATATTCTTATAGATCAGAGATGATTGTTATAAATGAGTTCAAGCAGTTAGATGAAAGCTAAAATCGAATGTATATCGTAGATCCAATCGGTTTCATAGGAAAAGCGCATTTTGCGTTCTTCTGCTGCACCTTGATCACGGACATAGTAGTTGACCTAGCTGGTTCAATAATAAAAGAATGTATAATACCTAGACAGTTGACTTATTGCTAAATCACCTCATTGCATTTGCTCAATAAATCAAAGATTCATTGATGCGCAATACCATTGGTACTAAAATACGATTAAACTTAATTAATCTGATATGTTTGACTGCTTCGATTTATATGAAATATCTTAGAAGGGTATGAGTAATTCTCATTTCTTAGAACAATGAAAAGAAGTACCTCTGTTAATAAATCTGTTTTCTCGCTCACCTATTATTCACCATTACAATCCATATCAGAAATTCCTACTCCAATAGCATTAAACTTTGAATGAAAACCTAAAACACTTCACAGGAAGATTCTTGCCCGCAAATGAATAAAAATGCGAATGTCAACATTAAAAAATGATCTATAAGTGGAAGAATTAAAATCAAATATTGTGGTCGACAATAATTTTCGAATATGCAAGAAAGCAGCAGCAAGTACATATATTCACTGGCGAAAAGAGAAGGAACTGTTACGGAAACATCTATAAAAACAACGTATGACTAATTCAAAGGGGCGTCCACACGAGAAGAATCTCAGCTTTTTCATCTTTGTCCGCTATAAATCGAGTGATGAGTCATAAAAAATGTGCAGTTTATAGACTCAAAAACAGCATTATTAATACGTATGTGACCGATTATTGCATTGAGTCACACCTTTTCTAATATACAGAGAACAACAACAATTACATAGGGAGATTCTGAGAAAAAGTGATGTGCAGTTTAGATTAGCATTAAGCAGGCAACTCTAATGAAGACTGTCCACACGGAAGTATTACAAGTCAGAAAGCAGCATTTTAGTTAAGGAATAGCGACTAATCATAGATGTGATAGGGACTGAAAAACGAACAATTTAATAGTGACGCAAAATAGTTATTTAACAAGACTAAACAAATAAAGACTATAATTTAACTAGATCGCGGTTAGAAGCTGCTAAATTAGCAGTTCGAAAAGATGTCGTAACAGCCAACGCGATATACCTTTCGCATCCGTATACCTAACCAATCACTTTCACAAATTACCTACAAAAGGTAAATCCATTTATTGAGTAAAAATTTATTACTTTAATTAGCAGGAGCGATCGCATTTCAAAACATATGAAACAATGCTACTTGAAAGAGTTCTTTTCGCGACACAACCAGTGTAGAATTAAGATCCAATTAATAGGAAATACAAATTCTTCTGTAGCAACGTGAACGACGGTGTATGTGATCAGCATACTGTACAAATAATATGGACTCACGCTTCTTGGGTTCGACGGTTTTTGAGCTGAGACTATCGCACAGATAGTTGTCATGATGCGCTTTGCACATTTTCACAAATTTTCACATACAAATATACAGACGTAAAGTTGGCATAACGTATTCTGGTCAACATGTTTTAAATCAAAATTAACTTTTCCGATGTTTTCCTCAAGTATGAATTAGACTGTACCATTTTTGTCTTTTTCATAAAACTCTTTTCAGTATTTTTATCCGCCTTCTCAGTTTTCTATCACTGAAGCGGAAGGCAGTGGAGATAATTGTTCGAGCCGGAGTTCTATTAACCCAGTAAGGTATAACGAAAGAAACACCGGAAACCAACAGATTCGCATTTCCCTTTTTGCTTTTCGTATGCAAAATGTCACGTCTGCAATATCCACTCTGTCATTCGCACCATCCCCCACCACAGACCATAAATGAACACAAATAAGAATAATAAAGGTAAGCATCCAAATTTTTCTGCCGCTTCAGTCGAATTTTTCATTCATTCATTCAAATTGCTTTATTAAACCATAAAGAAACATACATGTGCATTCAAGTATCACGAATGTGCTAGTGCTTACAAAAGGCCGAGTCGAGATGATATACATAATAATAGCATACTGTCTGGCCGTCTGCTCCCCTCAAGGATGACAAATCAAACTGGGCTAATTTTGCTTCGAAAGCATTGAGATTTGTAGCTTCCACAAAACCAGCTGGAACTTTATTCCATGCCCGAATGACTCCAAAGGAAAATGAACTTAATACATCCAGTTTGTCGAAAACCTACGTTGTAGCTGGAAACGATGGAATCGGAAGCGTGAGCTAAATGGGATATTCGCAAAGATACTATCGAACGGGATATAGCAGCAGCCTTTCACTAGCTTAAAGCATAAATGGAGATCAAATTCAAGTCGTTGGCATTTCAAACTTTTCAGACCAAGAATCTGTCGTCTTTCGGGGTAGGAAGGAATAACGGAATCAGGATAGGCCTTACGAAAAGCAAATATTGTTTATCGCCTCTGCACGCTTTCAGTCTTTATCAGTGTATGGTGACCATATCTGAGTACAGTATTCGAGGAGAGGGTGGAAATAGACAATAAAAGCAAGTCTATAGTGTTCAACGCACGAATATTCCAGCGAACGTAATATACAGTTAGTTACTCGTGAGGCTTTTCTGGCTATTTTGCAACAGTGAAAAGTCCATTTGAAGTTTGAACTGATATGCACACCTAAGTCCCTGATAACTTTTTGAGTGCAAAGCTTATTCCCATTTCGACGTAGAGGGTAATCATGTTGAAAGTTCAAATGAAGGAGATTACTTTTTTATTCCGATATACGCAATTGCCAAGTTTGCGACCAACGTTCTAGATATATATGATCTTTCTGAAGCTCGTAAGAATATGCAGCACGGTTGTTAAAGTGAGCGATCAATCTTAATGTTGCCCGCAAACAGCCTATATGCACCCGACAAACCATCTGATAAATCATTTACATAAATAAAGAAGAGTAAAGGATCAAGTATATCCTCTTTTGAAACTCCACTAGTAATAATGCGGGGCTGTGAATAGCACTCACCAATTTCTACGACAAACTCTCGCTGTTCCACAAACTGTAAAAATTTCAAAAAAAAAACGGTCTCACTAGAATGCTCTAAGATCGTTATTAAAAGTGATCTAAGAATTGCAGAGGAATTGCGTGTGTTTCACTGTATTCGCTGAAGTGTACGTCATGAGGTGTTCAATAACTAGTATTCCCTTTGATGGTTATTTAAAAATTTGATTTATTACTGCAAGAGAAGTCGATGTATGTCGTTACATCCAAGCAATGTAAAAATGTTCCTACTGGAGTAAATGAGCGATTCACTTCACTCAAGTTTATATTGGTGTATGGAAGGCTGCAATGAGGTGAAAGGGGGAGAGAGGGCATGGAAAGGGGGAAGGTGATAATGGAGGACAGGGGACAACACCGAACGTTGTTCACCGCTCCCTCGCCACGTGATGGGGTGAATCATGACTCAGCGAGGGCGTAGAAGCACCTCGTGTCTGTGGGGGAGCTTTGCACTTTGAAAATTTCCCACAGGAGCGTCGGATAATTTCAGAAGGGCCTCACGGGCACCTCGCTAACATAAGAAGCTCTACGCTCGGAGAGTAATGGGGAGGACAGCGCGTGGTTTCATTACCAGATCGTCCTTACATTTTTCATGCTACTGCACTGTGCAAAGCTTTGACGAATTAACATTTTTTAAAGCTGTGGCTTTTGTTTGCCTTTGTGTTTGAATGCAGCTCACCTCGTGCAGGGAGCTGCGGCTACTATAAAAGTTGAATTCGTTTAGACATAGTGGGGGTACCTCGCTCGGCGCACTGTGACCTGTAAAAGAACATCTGAGGGATCTGTCCATAGGAAGTAATATCAGCTCACGGAACCTTCTTTGGTTCCGCAGGATCTTGTCAGGAAGAGTGAAGGGGGAGGGATTGAAAGTTCATCCTTTCCGTGTCAGCACATAGGACCGCGTTAATTGTTTGAGGAGCAGAAAATTATACACCAGTTCTTACAGACAAATGAGGGCCGTTGTTTAGATATAACATTTTGCGCGTTGCGTTACACGTTGTAGTCGCAGAGATTGCCTGAGAGAGCTTAGGCGTATGGGAGCAATTAGCATAATAAGCGCATCCATTCGAAACACATATGGAACAGCGCTTGTCAATGACTGCTTTAATGGAAACTTCGATCAGCTAATCGGCAAGCTGTCAGAGATTACGCTTCATATAGTGCAATTGAAATTCTCGCCACAAAATCACATTGAATCGATCTATGTTAATTGGCCTTAAAGAGTGGATTAGCCAACTTTTGAAATGAAAATAAATATCTGGTAGCTGCCATCTTCGAGCTAACATATCCGGTTTATTCAACGCCAATGAAGTCTATGGAAATCGAACGTCGCTTGAGTGCGACAACGTCAACAGTGAAAAGTAATGAAAGTCGTTCCTCTTCGGCGGCCCTCTTCAACATCGACGAAGTATTCTTCACAATAGTGTCAGTGATCTAAGCCTTTACCTATACCTTTCACCGGTGGAGAGGAAAAGAGCTGATGAGTTGTTCGAAGCAACAGGACATAATGGAGTGCACTTCAAGAGGTTTTAATAGTAGTAAAGTATAACAGAATATAACTCACGACAGTGCTGACTTGATAAATGAAGTTGTTGCATAATTTATGAAGTTCTTAGTGCGTTGGAGTATGATATATATATAAGAGATTCCAGAGGCTGTAGACTACAAAATAATATAGATTTCATGCTTGGAGGGAGCAAAGTGTAAAACAATAGATAGTTTAAAGCAATAGTGAATTAGCGACACTAGTCGGTGAAGATTCTGCTAATTGCTGTTTCCTTAATAACGATAAAAAATCGTTAGTGTCGTTGCTTCTTGTTGTTTCTCACTCGTGGAATTGAAAATAAATTGCAAGTCGCATGCGATTGCAGGAATTGCAGAAATAATTCGCAAATTGTTGGGAATAAATTGCAGTACGACCACAAATAATTACTTTTTTTTCGAGGAAGTAAAGATAAATACCCAACAAAAGTGGAAAAAGGAAAGAGGGGGTGTGGGTGGAGGGTAGCAAGCTGTAAGGTCCCAACAGTGATGGGATTTTCTTGGGCTATTGTGTGACCTACATAGGTTTACCTTTTCGCTTCGTCGGCTAACTCCTTAATAAACTTGGTGTGCTTGTGTATAGGCGAAACATGTTTTCCAATAATTGGAGTATAAATGTTCTGATGGTACCGTAATGCCTCCAAATCAGTTTGGACTGCACATATCCAATACCGACTTTGCTTTGCGAGAGTCATTCGGTCCCTACTTTTGACTCTATTAGTCCTATTGGATGGTTTTTGCGAAAACTGTGCTAAAAACATGACATTTTTGACTCCACTGCAGTTACTGCATTCAATGATTTTCGATGTGCAGCGCAGTTGGGATAGAGACCTTTAATGAGGCGCATTTCTCGATCCGCTGTTGCCTTTTTATATGACGTGTACATCTTTAAGTTTCTATTCATCAGATTGTTTTTCTGTGGAAGCGATTCAGTGAAAATGGAAGAGCAATTCCGGAATATTCTGATTTTTCCTCAACTTTAGCATTTCATTTTTGATTTCATCAAAACTTGCTATTTTGTTTGGTTGTAGATGGGAGAATATTTCTGTAAAATATGGAAGTTTAGCTTGACCGTCTCTAAGCCGCCGCGTTTTCTGCTGTTTTCTGATTATATACCTTATAGCCAAGTATCTTCACTCGTAATCGTTTGGTATTTCTCCACTCACAGTAATGTGTAACGTTTCATGCCAGTGTATCTTATTCGCATACGCTGTCCCATGCGCTTTTATTATGTGCTTGTAAATCCGTGTCTCCGTGGGGACCTCTTTTTCAGCTCGCAAAGGCGAGACGGCGGGACCAGTATTTCTTACAATCCACATAGAGATAAAGGCTCCTTCGGATAGCCTGCGGTGGTTTCCATATTTCTTAGAGGACTTAATTTTCGGCGTAGAGGAGGGGAATTTCTGAAGCCGCAAGTACTCTCATGAAGGGAGTCCCCAGTGAACCCCAATTAAGGAATCATGCTTATGTCGAGGCGCTCGCGATGAATTCCGGACATCACTTCGCACTCACTTTAAAATTTTTGTGTTCATTGCTGAGGAAATTTTGAGTTTAGTGGTTTCATTTAATTATTAAAAAACGTTAAATCAAATGACAAGCAAACTTCTTAAACTATCAGATGAGGTTTTATTTTCATTTCATTGATCATCGCATTATTATTGGCATCTTGATAGAACCACAAAAAACAACTGTGGTTTCACTCAACAATGAAAAGATGACCGTTAAAATTGCAATCACCACTACAAATCGTTGTATATTATTACTAAGAAATATGATTATAATTACGTTCAACAAAGTTTTCGTCATAAATAAACGATGAGCGCTCTCGTTATTATTAAATGCAAATATCTTTTCGCATATCTCAATATCTCATATTGATTGTGATTCACATATCTTTGAAACAATTGAAAGGTGCATCAAAATCGCTGAATATTAGATGTGTTCAAATGTGATAATCTAGATTTCACTTATGGATATATCATAAATGTTGTTGACACCAATATTGAGGCATATAAAAATATGAACAAAGTGTCACTATTCTTCGATGTTTAGGATGCATTGACATGTGAACTTTGCTAGTTTCAAATGGGGGGTTCAAATGTGTAGATTAGTAGGAGAGTAGATGAACGTGGCAGTCTGAATATCGAAGGTCGCCTTCTCGCGCTTTTCGCTTCTATCTCTCACTTGAAGCTTGATGAAAATTGTGCATAGAATCACGAGTTTTCAATTGAAAAATTTTGTTTTGTAAAGGGAGATGCTATGAGGAGAAGCTATGGGCTCAAGGATAAGACTGGTGAATGGCTTTTCTTCAAATGCTTTCTCAATTTCACTTTTTAACGCACCTCAATAGATTGTGTAGCGTATCCATCTAACATCGTCTTAGAAAAATTCGTTAAAATTTGCACATTAGGAGCTTCACCTAAATTTATGATGTTTGGGATTAATAGCAATGGCACCTTCGTGGCTATAAATTATCCAAAAAGTCTATATTTGAAATGTTTTATATGACAAAGCAATAAATGCTATAAAATAAGTAGAGTAATCAAATTATTATGTGGATTAGCTATTAATAGCAACCAGTGATGTTCTTCTTTTGCCATGTCGATGCAAAATATTATCGCACGATATAATAAAAATGCCTTTTTTGAACAGCCAAATGAGAAATTAAATGAAATCAATAAAAAATGTTTTTGTTAAAAATAACTCTACTATTCTATAGAAACATTAAATAGAACAACAGCGAAATAAAAGTGAAGAAAACGATAGGGAAGCGTGTGAAAGAGTGTGAAATGAATTGCGCGCTTACGTAAGGGAGGTGGTTATGTGAGAGGATGAAACGCTCCTCCGCATGAACTGGTTCGAATTCGCGCAGCTCTTCAGAGGATTATTGCAAATTTGCGCGATATAGTTATAAGTCAATATGACCTCAACGATGACCTTTTGAAATTGCATAAAATAAGCCATATTTTCGATATTAGAATATTCAAAACATTTCAAACTTCAGATTCAGTGCCGAAGTTTTCTTATGGCTATTTTATTTAAAGTGAATAACGACGAAAAAATATGCACATTTTCGGTACCACAGAGAGATCGCCTTATTGGACGCAGGCCAGAAATTTGTGCTGGTCTCTGGGACCTATGGATAAATCTGCATACTTTTTAGTTGGAATGTGCAATATTTGAAAAAAAAATTAATGGCAAATCAATGAAAGAAATATAATTATAATAACTAAAGAAATATAAAGAAATATAATAATTAAAGATTGATACGGATTAGAAAATGAAATAAACGCAAATAATTTCGAATGATTAAATAAACTGATTACTGACCTTCCACTCAGAAATATTTACAATGATTATTATTAACTGAGTGAAAAAGTGGAGAGAATCTATAGAAGACAACAGAAACAATCAATAAACAATTCATATGCATTGCCAGGCAAACATAGAAAGTCATCCAATTTTATGAAGGGAACATAGGTGATTATACTATATAGTATAGAAGGATTATAAGAATGCCATGATTACGATAAAAGTGTTGGGGCGAAAATTCAATGCATTTATCATTTGCGAACACCGCGAATTCACAATTAGCAAAACTCTTTTCCTTAACAATATTTATTTATTATAATAATGTCACCTTGTATTTTAGTAGCTTTCCTTTACGCTAATCTTAATTGAAAAATTTCTATCATTTGAAATAAAGTTACTTTTAGTTGTCAATATTTTTGATTATTATAACCCCAACAAACTCTCATTAGGGAAACATTTCGCATAGCAATATTCTTATTACAAAAACTTCTGTTATTAATCGACTTTTGCATCCAAAGAATTTTTATGAGATACCTTGACTGTTATTTCGATGGTAACGAGATTATTTCTTTGATGGGGTGATTTTTGGAGGTACGAGATATGAACCCAATATTCTCAATATTCGATGAACACAGCTCACTTTTATTTCATTTACTCCCACGAACAATATTTCCTATTAATGTGCCATAAATTTGAAAAGCAAAATTATTCTGAGCACTTTATAAGTCAATTTCGGTAACGTTTGGTAGATCAAGTCCGCTGGAACTATTAAGTATGCACAACTGTACTATGTCTGATGTAACTCGCGTCCAAATATTTCGAAGAGGATCGCAGTTCGTTCAGCCTGAATTAAGGTAATCTTCGAATGGAAAGCATTCGCTGTCCAAGGACTAGCAGAATCACTGAGCGAAATCAGCATGCGAAAGAGCGCTAAGAAATTTCACTTTGCAAAATCTGTTCGCCTAAAATAAATCACAGTTGTCAAAAAAATGACAAGCCTTTTTTGCTATTGCATCACGATAAAATTCTTTGTAGAGGATGATGGACAGGTGCAGACAGCTGAAAGCCAAAAAATGAAATGTTCCGAGAAAAAGTCGAGAAATAATGACAACAAATTTGGAGAGTAAAGAAGTTGAATGAATATTTATCGTGCGAATGGCATCACTATATTGTTTTCATCATTTTTCATTCAGAAAAAAGAAAACAACGCGAAAGAGAAACAAAGCAAAATCGCCTTGATGAATTCGTCTCAAAGCATTAGATTAGTTTTCCATCCATATGAAACCTTTTCTTAGAATCAATATTTTTTTCAACGGCTCTATGAAAGGCTATTATAATTTCAGTGTCACTCTTCTTCGAATTTTGTGCCATTCATTAGCTTATATAGATATTTTACACTGCTAATATTCAAGCCCAACAAATGAGCATAACGCTTCTCAAAAGTGGAAACGCAATAGCATTTTTTTGCAATAGAGGCCATAGAAGACTTTTTATTTGGTAAAGAGTTTGCGAGTTTTTGCAATATAGAACATCGCATCGACATATTGCATAACACAAACTACCTTATGAAATGATGCTCTTTGTGCCATTAGCCACCTGTTTGCATGATGAAACACTAACTTGCAAGTTTTATGACTATTTTGCGACAAGCAAATTCCTTTCATTCATAGAAAGTGCCGGAAATCCGCAACTTACAACACTATTTGTTCTACGCTCGTAAGTGTAGGAAATGAAGAAGCATGAAAGGTGGACCCGGACGGCGTTCACTTCTCGCATTGCAACTCTGCAAGCCGGCCGATTGTTCAGTTTACCTTTTCATTCCCCCTCCCCTCCTCTACGCACCAAAAAAGACTGAAGTTGGTTAATTGGTAAATCATTATTTCGCGAGGAAAATAAAAACCAGCTAAAGCCAAAAAGCAAACAAATGAGGTAAGGCACATGATCACGGTGATCGAAAACTCGAAGAGTAAGTCTTCGTATTTCCTGCAAAACAAGCCTATTGTGCAAACCTTCGAAAAGTAACTATGATCAAAGTAATTAAGGACTTTTATGATGTCTTTTAACGTCAATACTAATAGCCCATTTGGATCGTCATAATGACATCGATAGTTTTATGTCATCCTACAATGCAGATTAAACTATCAGAATTCGCCATTCAGCACGCCTAAATAAATGGTCAATGCCACTTGTATAGCGCAGAATACGAAAGTGTTCTGTTTTGTTTAAAAAAAAAGCATTTACTCAGTTTTACATACTATGCTCTTAATGGCGATAGGGTATCTGATGAAAAGCACACATCTACATGGGCTTTGGGTATAAGTCGATTCCAGTAGGCTTTCATGGAAATCGTGCTTATCTGATTGTACCTCAGCGATTGTCAGTGAGTTCAAATCTTAGATGCAGAAAACAACTCGAGGTTTATTAGAACTCGGACGGCAGTAGGCGAAAGCGTTCGCATCCCTCCGTTACAGGATTTTTCGAGGATGTGACCTGGATTATGGCCAATGCAGTGATTGCAAGCATCAACTGGCGCGTCTAATTTTTCGATTATTTAGATACTGACATAATATGTGAGCGGTTCGTCGATATCTTAAATCATATTTTTGATGCTTATATTCGATTGATGGGGATGCAATCAACCACTCCACGCCCACCTCAACGAGTGACAGCTAAAAAAGCACATTTATGATTCGATCGCTATAAACCAAACCTTCAAGAAGTCCTCTCAAAGTCCGCAACGCATTTCCACCGAAACCAAATGCTGGATAAGTCCTGGAATTAACAAATTATTCTATAAATACGACAAGGAGGAGGTGAACTTTCAGAAACATATGAGCGTTTTGAAGGATGTTGACTTGGGCTTCACTGTGGGCGATTCCGTCAAATGTGATTAGCTCGGTGACCTTTTCTGTGATGTTTTCGAGGAACACAATGGGTTTCTGAATTCCGATCAAGAACCAAAGATCGGTTGGCCGCTGTGAATGTGATTGCGGAATCTGTGAAGAAGGCCGCTGATTAATTGAACGATAACGTCTCGCTTGCCCTCGGCAGGCTACTTTCTTGCTTCATAGAGCGTACCACCAACACTATCTCGGCTGCTCTTAGTCGCAGTAATTTCCTTCTGCGTCATCGCGTCACTTCATTATCACTCGTTTACTAAGTAATTCTCTTCCAAGTAACGTTTAAAATTACCGACCTATTAATTTGATTCCATTGGTATGAAGAGACTAAAACGGAATGAATACTAACAAAACAACTAAAAACCTAATTAGCCTTATTGAGTATGGTTTTTTGCTCGGTCAATTGACCGTTGCACCGTTGGTGACGTCAACGACTAATTGGACTAGTGCTCTTAATTAAGGAAAATAAAGTGATATAGTATGCACTGACCATGCTAAAGCTTAGAAGTTGTTTGCCATAGCAAGCTTTTACACAAGCTATAAGCTTATAATGTTTGTGTTTGGCTATTAGAATGGCTTACAAGTGTCCCTGTGAGTCGTTGTTTTATTGCAAAAGTAGTGGATTCATTTTGCAACTATCGCCATAGAATCAGTGGTGTTCTTCAAAGAAGTGTGTTTGTTGTTTCTTCGCTGCTGTTGATATTGCACTTAAATGATGTGGCCAAGAATTATCAACTGTAGGTAAACTGTTCGCAAAACTTCTAATATATATATATATATATATATATATATATATATA
>JAARMF010000133.1:91955-112674 GCA_022844705.1 Toxascaris leonina | reverse complement strand
TATATATATATATATATATATATATATATATAGATTAAAAGCCATTATCGTCGGATGTCACTTTGATCTCTCATTTTCGTTCTTACTCTATTCTTTGATTTTTTGAATAATTCTCTTCTCGTAATTTTCTTATTTTATTCGCCATAACCCTATATAATCTTATCTGCCCTACTTATTACTTAAATAAGATTGCTGCCATATTAGTTTGTGACACTGTTTCATGATCTATTTTTTGTTCCTTTCTATTGCAATGTATATACCAGCCCACTTTTTGTTGCAGTTTTCTTTATTCTCACAATCCCAATAACGATTCCTCTTCTCCATCTAGTGCTACTCATATTGAATGCGTTATAAATAAGGCCATTTAAGCCGTTTATTGAAGTGACAGGAAGAGACGACCACGTTGAATGTGATGAGCTCAAATAATATTGCTGCATATCGCACTTTGCATCTCCAATAGTTCGGCATTAGCTGAGATGAGTTCGATCGTATATTTGTGTTTCTATGGGGGAATTCGAAGGGCGACTTCAGTCCGAATCCGTTCAACTAGAGCTATGATGAATCATAGAAAAGTATGGTAGAATAAGTCACACCACTCTTCCGGCATATGGGAATCTCGTGGCAAGAATGCGGCTTTCTTAGACAACTTCACAGGGCAATCTTCCTCGTTGCCATTTTTTGAAGCAGTCTTCTTTGTTCTCGCTACTGATACTCATACGAAACATTAATATATCATTTTAAATTACTGATAAACATTTCAATGACTGACATGAGTCTTTTTTTGAAATATGCCAAAAAGTTTTAAAGCTGTATGAATTTGACATTTTATGAACTGAAGTCTTGAAGCGATATTTTGCAACCGTAACCAATTTCCGTTGTTATGTATTCGAAATGAAAATAGCGAAAACGCAATAACCGCGAAGATGGGATTTTCGTAAGTGCTAGATTGTGTTGGCGTAGGGGGAGGGTGTTGTTGTGACGGATTATGAGTTATTTTAATTATTTCAAGTTCTCTTCTCATCTATATCAGTTCCGTTAGTTTCATTGTCGCTTAGACACATAATATCGGCTGGTTGCTCTCTTCAACAGCTCTGCATGATGTTGCTGTTGTGCTGCATCGTATGAATGCCATTGATTTGGCGCGCTGCATTCGATGTGAAGGGAATTTTCGTTTCGTTGAGACGACTCACGAATTCTAACTTGTTTGTCTAGGTATGTTGTGCAGTTGGTTAGTTCGTAGTGTATTTTTGAGTGAGCATGAAGTTGAAATTTTGTAAGGCTTATGTTGTAGATGTTCGGATAGTTTGATGGGTTGTTCCATACGATCTTTTAATAGCATATTTTTCATTAATTTCGAATATTTGCATCTAGCAGTGTGCATCATTATCATTCTTCAATAAAGCATGATCTGGACATTTATTTGTCGTAAATTAATGCAAATGTACAGCAGAAAAGCTCTCAAGCCATGCGCCTTCTACAGTTTATCCCATCTGAACATCTAGTCAATGCGTTAATGTCAAAAAAAAAACTGCAAAATATTCTGCCTTAATGCGTTTTTATTCGCAGTCGGCATTGTCGAATATAAATCTTATCAGTGTTTGTTATACATCTAGGAAGGTGGAACTTCAGTCAAGCGACTGCGCGGTATTTGTGGTCGTTGAAATTTCGCATATAATGCGATAACAGTAAACTGGGTAATGTTGAAACATTACGCAATATTGAAAGGTGGTCCGGTGGTTCAACTAGACTTGAGCATAACCTGGGGTTGCAACCCAAGAAGCAATTGTTGAAGGCACGTTCTGGGTAGCACCAAGTTAAGTTTGGCCAAGAAAAGAGGGTTAACTCATGAGTGCATCGAAGTGACTCAAACTTGATGTTGATCATGCTGCCAGCTTCAGAAAAGCCAAGATGGAGTTGGACCGATTATGACGGCATAATGAGCCAAAATGGTCCTGATTCCCGTCGGAGCGTATTAATCTTGACTGAGGTCCCACTTGGCCAGTAAGCAATAAAATCTAAATTGTGGGCTTTGTGACGGACCTTCAGATGTTGGTATCTTATAAAATACTTGTAAAATGCAGCACCTGTCGCGACAGTGGGATTGAATTCGTCGTTTCCTGCAGCGCACAAAGCAGCTAATTAACGAGCATAGCAGAGGAGCATGACGGATATTCATTTTTCGAATATTAGAACCGCCACATGCAGAGAGGGTGCTTTATGGCTGTGCGGCTTTATAAGAAACAATAATGCGGCCATGTTAGGTTTCCAAAAGGCAATAATTGAGAAGCGGCAGATATTGATAATTATTTGCTAGTCGTATCTGCTTTCTAACAATACTTTTGGACAAGCTTCGAGCCACCGCGGTTATGAGAATCACCATTTTCTTTTAGAGGGCGAAAGACGAGATTTTTAATCTTTTTTATCTTCTTCACCTTTCCCATCTATGTGTTCATCGCAGTGCCGATATAGATGTTGAATTGTTTCATACATAGATCTGAAAAATTATAAAGGAGAGCTGTTTAAGCAAATTGCGAAAGCACTGTTGATGCAATGAACAGTATGGAGAGAATATTGGTGACTCGTCGAAGATCGTTAAAAATCATGAAAGCTAACAAAGAATTGAAGTGATCGTTGAACAAGTTTTTGGCGTTAACTAGGTAGATGTGTAAAGTGGATGACCGGCACAAGAAATTCCAATGGGTGCACAATGAATTTGCATAAAAACCGTCTCTAGTGGAAGTCGATCACCTTAGCAATGAACACATATACACCGGTTGAGTGCCAATCTAGATATGAAAGGAAAAAGCCTTTTTTTTGAAGTTTCTATAGCTATATCAGATGGTAATTTCATTAGGTGGTTGATGTTGGAAATACTGCAACGGGTTCTTGGATCTCAGTTGTATCTTAGCTAATTTTCTTTCTCTATACTCATGTGTTTTTCACAACGTTTGCTTTTCAAGATGATTGCTGTTAATTTCTCCGTTCAACCCCTCATCTCTTTGCAGGGATTATTTGCTGAGCTTGGACCTGTAAAGAATGCCTTCGCACCGCAGAGCACGTGATGAGAGTGATGATGACAGAAAGGTTGAGAAGGATCGCAATCGAAAAAGGAGGTACTTATTCCTTTTTCAGTGTTTCTCATTGTAGTCCATATTTTACTCTTTCCGTCCTTTATCAGAAGCTTGAAATATACTCCAGCCCACATGGAACTGAATGAATATGGGAAGTAAGGAGAAGGAAAGAAGTGAAGAGAGAGGAAGAAAGGGATGGAGAGTTACTTATTTATAATGCTCACTTTCGATAAGCGGTTTCCTCATCCTTTCTCACTTTTTTCTGTTCTGAAAATGCCACTTTACATAAACCCACTTACTGTTTTACTCTCAAATGCAATCATCATCTTGATAAAAAAATTCCCCCTCGCCCTATTTATATTGCTTATATTTACCTCAGGTTTAGTCTCTCTTTTTTCATAGATTAAGGTATTTATGTTCTGTCGGTATCGAGAATGATTGATTAAGTGCAGTTTAAACTGATAGGTTGGTTCAGTAAACTCAAAATATTTTTTCCGTAAGCTGATAGTTTACTTTCAGGTCGCGGTCACGCTCGCGTTCTTCGCGGTCAACATCCAGTTCGCGTGGCTCGAGCTCGAGCTCACGATCGCGTTCGCGTTCAAGATCAAGATCGAGATCACGGAAGGATCGCAGCCGCAGTCGAAGCGCATCGGGGGATCGTAAGCGACGTCATGAGCCGCATTCGAGGAGCGACTCGCCATCAGACAGGAAACGGCGAATTGATAGCACACCAACTTTAGTGGTGCCACCTCCGAGACCGATGGTTTGTGTTTTATTTCTTATATTAATATATAAATTGCTTTTTATGCGTCGAATTGCCGAAAGGTAGGATGGTCGGCTACCATGCATGAGCGTTTTTTTCATCGTCGTTTTCTCAGTTCTTTGTCATGGATAACGAAATGAATCGATTTTGCACCATAAAAGAATAATGAGGAAGTTTCTTCTATTGCTGTGCTCAGAATTTCGCTTGTTTATCGTCAAGTTGAGTGTGCGCATTTGAGAGCACCTGTCGTGCTCAAATGAGTGCCACTCTTCAGTGCCAAACTGCCTACAGTCTCATGAACGTCATGGCTTTGGAAGTGGAGGGTGTTGACTTCCTCCCTTTTCGCTAGAAAATAATGGATATGCCGCTCTAACAGAGGCTATATCGACTTCTTTCATACAACACGTACAAGTGGTGGTTATCAGCTGGCAGAAAGCTTTTTCGGTTCAGCGCTGTTCAAAATTGATTCCCTGAGCGTGCCTGCTACGAGCATTGTTGGTGCTGAGCAACGTTGGATGATGGGGATTTATGCTTTTTGAAATATCGTAATAGAAAGACCTCTAACATCTACCTCAGCTTGAAGAGACATGTGCGAAAAACTTATGACAATATAAGAGGTTGAGAATGGAGAAGAGAGATGCGATAAGTAATGTTGGGCCTTAATTGGGACGTTTGTGCTACTTGTATTAATAGATGATTACATTTCCATGTGTCCTACTAGGTCGTCATGATTGGAAACGTCCAGAAAGGCGGGATCTTCCGCCGGTACCCATCACTTTTTCGGGTGTTGTCGTTTTTGTCTGCGATGAAAACGGCGAACGGAGTTTATGGGAAGTATACCAGTTCAGGTCGATCGTGAATCAGCTACCATCTGAATTTTTGGGACTTTTCGAATGCGGAAATCTGCCCATCTGTTGTCGATAGAGGAATGATTCTTTTCAGATACCGGTAAATCCCTACAGTGGTCAACCATTCTCGCAGCGCTATTACGAAATCTTGAAGAAGCGTTCCACTCTGCCCGTATGGGAATATAAAGAGAAATTCATGGAAATTCTTCACAACAATCAGGTTGATGTTTATCATCGATGTTCGCTTTCTTGTTTTCATTTTATGCGATCCACATGTGGTGCACATCAATCTCAGTCAAACCGAAAAATCGATCTGTAACATTTTTCATGAACAAAAATTCTTTGCGAGCTTCGTGGGAAGCTCGCCGGCTGACAATACTTGGACGAAAAACGGCTTCATTTATTTCTGACCGATCGCACTCACGATATTGAGTGTCATTCAGCGTAAAGCAGGTATATCGCGCAAAATATGTAGAATTTAGTGCGACAGCACTTATAATAGTATGACCAATGGGACCTGTTAGTAGTAGCCTCAGAGCAAATGCTGATCGGAGGGTTTTAGAAGCTAAGGTACAGCACCTAGATTTTGATTGAAACCGCGGTCGGTCCATTTAAGCGGTTGAGACGCCATTATTGCTTTTGCAGTAAGGAGCAGGCGGTACAAAGGATTGCTTAGGGAGACCGACTAAAATTGTCAGTATTGCTGATTGAAATAAGTTCCTGAAAAGTGCTTCTAGAGTCATTAAAGTTCTTTGGAGAGAGTTGTGTTAATTGTTACGTTTTCTTTTCTTTATGTACTAATTTCACTATTTTGGAGGTGTGATGTGCTCGTGGATTGCGATGGGAGTTCATTTGGTTTCATTTGGTTTCATATTTGAGGCCTCAGGCAGATCAGGCTAGGAAAGCGTTTGAATTATCACCAATGATTACCTGTAATCACAGGATGTGTACTTGCAAAAGTGTAGTGAAGTGCTACGCAAAATCTGTGCCGAACTGTGGCAAGGAGTGTTGTTTTTCAGTGTTTGACGTTAGTTGGTGAGACGGGATCTGGGAAGACGACTCAGATTCCACAATGGTGTTTGGAATATTGCAAATCTCGAACGCCACCTGGGCAAAGACGCCTCGTTGCGTGCACACAGCCGCGTCGAGTCGCTGCAATGAGTGTTGCTACACGAGTTGCTGAAGAGATGGATGTTCAGGTTTGTGATGTCATTTCATCTTGTTGTTAGCTAACATGATCCGAAGAGATAGGGCTGTTTCGTAAGCTGGAATCTCAAGCAGTTAACTGAGATCACGGGACGTAAAGAATTTCCGTCTTCCTCGAGATTTCCAGAGATTTGAGGTCTTTGAACTTACGCGACCTCACGCTGTTCCCCCAAAGTTATTGTTTCGAGGGTGCCGAAGTTGCGTTCTTCTGTAAAGCAGTCTCGGAACCTAAGCAGTATCGATAGGAAGATGAAATCTGATGTCAGTGATTTTGCAGCTCGGTGCCGAAGTGGGTTATTCGATAAGGTTCGAGGACTGTGTCAGCGAGAGAACCCTCTTGAAGTATTGTACGGATGGTATGCTCTTGCGTGAGGCGATGAACTGTCCACTGCTGGATAACTATGGAGTGATTATGCTTGACGAGGCTCATGAGCGTACACTTGCCACCGATATTCTTATGGGTCTCATAAAGGTGCGTTTCGTGTTGTGAGCCATTCTTATCACTGATTTTCAATGAGCTTGAATGAGGCACGGGTGTATGTGCACTCTTGACCTCACAATACAATCTGAAAGCAGCATTGAATCTGTTCGGTGCAGCGCAGCATTCAGTACTTGCTAATTCCCGGAAGGGTTGACGATGGGTTAATTTGTATTTTGTAGAGGTGACTGTTAGCTGTTAGCTGTGTAGCTTGCAATACACGCATTCTCTTCCGCTTCGTCAGATGTAAAGTTAAACGAAGAGAAGAGCCATTTGTCGAAGTTGTGTTATGTTTCAGCTAACTTAACCTGATAACTTAGCGGCTGCATCGCAAATCTGAGCAAACTAATCGACTATTTAATGCAGTTTTTTTCCATATTTGATGTTTAATCTTCGATTTTCTTTTCAATTTTTATAAAGTACGATCAGATTCTGATGTCAGCGTTGCTTCAGGAAATCGTTCGACAGAGGAAGGATATAAAAATTGTTGTAATGAGCGCGACCTTGGATTCGGGAAAGTTCCAGACCTATTTCGAGAACTGTCCTTTGATGTCTGTACCTGGACGCACGTTTCCTGTCGAAATTTTCGTACGTTTTTCATATGTTAAGCTTTCAGGCGATACTCAGCACTATGCTTGTTATTGCTGTCGATGTAATGGATGTAGTGAAGTCGTTTACTGGAAAGTAAGAGTGAAGGTTTTGAATAGGCTGTCTTCTTTGCTCCGCGGTTAGTTGCATCGAAGCAAGCTGCTGTTTTCTGTTTTGTGGAAAAATATTTCCATCGGTTTTTAATGTCCATACTTCTAGATATATTGGTGCAATGATCATCTTGAAGCATGAGGCACCTTCCCCTATATACTTCATTTTAGTGACATCCCTGGAATCGTAAATGCTGACATCTTATAAGTGTTTAAACGTAGAATTTTCGAAAGTGTCATTAGTTGTTTTGGAAGGTTTAATGGTCATTGCGATTTATCTACAGGGGTTTTCCTAAAATTGACTTTGTTTCGAATTCAAAAGTTTTCAGAAATATTCGTTGAATTCGTGGTCATATGAGGCTTTATTGCTTGTTCGCACTTTTATGCATTTATCTGCAAGAATTGCTCGCTTGCATTGTTTTTGATGCTTCGTTTAAGGCACTGAGGGGTTCGATCACCTGCTGTTGTTTACGTCGATCATTTTCAGTACACTCCTGAGCCGGAGAAGGATTATTTGGAAGCAGCAATTCGTACAGTGGTTCAAATCCATGTGTGTGAAGAGGTCGAGGGTGATATCCTACTTTTCCTTACCGGCCAAGAGGTAAATTTTTATGGTTCTTGCTCTCCTCTTTTGAGATGTCGAAGCATAATTTGCGTTTGTTTTACAGAAGTTTTATATTCATTCCATTTACAACAAGCAATCCACTTGCATACCTCAGCTATACAAGTACGCCATTGCTTTGCACAAAATAATGCCCCTTAACAGATTTTCATACAGATGGGACAAACAACGATGGACGGGAAAATGTGTTTCAGTTTTTGAGGGTGTCAGATGATCGTCAAAAGTTTTTCTTGCCTTTTTTCAGCGGCATTGTCTGCTTGACCTGCCAGAAGCTTCTCATGTGGGGTTACGGCAGTATTTGAGTGGTTGAAGCTTGTCCCATGTGGCTTGGTGATTACCGCAGCTAAATTATTGAATACCGTACAGCTTCAAAAAGTAGTTATGAAGAAAGCCCACCTTTCCCACTTATCGGAAGCTGTATAGTCGCGGAGCAGTCCGCTAGGGGTTCGAACGTCAGATGTAATAACGAAGTTTTTTGTGCAGGAGATCGAAGAGGCGTGTAAGCGCATAAAGCGTGAGATCGACAATCTAGGTGGGGAAGTGGGCGAGCTGAAGTGCATTCCGTTGTATTCGACGTTGCCTCCCAATCTTCAGCAGCGCATCTTCGAGGCCGCTCCTCCCAGGAGACCAAACGGCGCCATTGGTAGGCGATTATTTTTATTTGTTGTTTTTCATTACCAACTGCACGCCTCTGTCTCACTCATCCTGCTGATGTTGCTATGTTGGAATGTTGATGGAGTGGTTTGAGGCTGATTTTATTTAGGCCCCTATTGATGTGATAATGGGGCTCGATAACGCTGCCTTTTTCTTTTATTCCGCCTTCCCTTGTCGATTCCGACAGCCATCTTCATTCAATGTTCTGTAATGTGAAAATATTCCCACACCAAATTTCATTCCTTTCACCTCTTTTATGGCCTAGCAGAATGCCCGTTTTTATGTCTGTGTGGCTTGTCAAACGTTTTTTGAAGAAACGAAATGCTTCTTGACCCCCCGGCATGAATGACTGAATGGTATGAGTGTAGTGCACATTTGAGAGGCTGTCCAATTTGAACGTATGTGCGAATGGGCTGCTGGCTTCACCACTTGCCTACGACTGAATCAAAACCCTTTATCGCTGTAGGGGGTTAGTTTTTTTTTTTCTCATGCTCAGTTGGGTTAGTTTTTCCGGTTGACTCAGCAGGCCTGCTTCCGCAGTGTGCAACTGAAGAAATTATGATGGGCTTCTCTTTTTCCTCCTAGTTTATTGCAAGCAGGTGTAATATAAAATGATTGTGGATTGTTGACCTGATCCACGATTTTTTCATACATCGGACGTTTGAAAAACATCTGGGGTGAGTTGGAGGGTGCAGCGAAGGGAGGGGGGATAGGATGGGAGCAGTGAAGGGCATAAGCAGTGAGTGTGCAGAGGCGTGCAGGTACGAGATTTTCCGCAGAACACGTTTTGACGGCGCCTCGCACAAATTGCAGGTCGCAAATGTGTCGTCTCAACGAATATCGCGGAGACGTCACTCACCATTGACGGCGTCGTTTTCGTCATTGATCCTGGATTCTCGAAGCAGAAGGTTTGTGACGATGACACCCCGACAGATATAATGACCGGCACGATAATATGAGATGGGTCAGCACCTATGCTGATCGCATCTTAACCGTGTTCACGTTGTGAAACGCATTTGAAAGTGCAACTCTGAAACGAATTGTCTTCTCCCAGAACGGCTTATCTTTTTTATAGTGAAGTATCTAGACGTTAAAATGAACTCGATTCTGTGAACTGTTAAGACCGAAGCTGTTTCTTCAGGCTTATGGGCACAGTTGGTTCGGTTGGTTCATTGTATTAGACTCATCCACTGTGTTTGCCTGGTCTTTCTTTTGGGATTGCTTCTCATTTGAGAAGTGTTCCCTGTTACTGATATTTTCTTGTCCATTATCGCTGTCTTCCTAGACTCACTAGTGTTTGCTCTTGTCATTGTTATACCATTTGTGTTTTTACATTTCTGTGGTCTTTCTGATAAGATTATAAGATGGCCTTTGAGGGCCGTGCTAAGTTCATTCTTTAAAATCACACTGAATACAGTCAAAAGTTTTTTGAGTGATGTGTCATCTAAGATTGCTGAAGTATTCGAGTTGAGCCGTTCTGGGTGAATCACCGATTCGTTTCTGAGTTGACCGTTGAAATGGCAATCCGAAATGTGAAATGACCTCACGTAGACAAGTAGACCTAATGCGTCATCTCTTATGAAAGTGTTGCAGGTTTACAACCCGAGAATTCGAGTCGAATCTCTGTTGGTATGTCCTATATCAAAAGCGTCTGCAATGCAAAGGGCTGGTCGTGCTGGAAGAACAAAACCTGGAAAATGTTTCCGGCTGTACACGGAGAAGGCGTATAAAACAGAAATGAATGACCAAACTTATCCAGAAATATTGAGGTAGATACAATCATTTATTTTGTTTTACCTTTCAGGAATATTTGTCAATGGGAGCTTGATATGATCGTGCTTCCAGTTATTCGGTCAGTTGCAGTTGCACCACCCATCGAGAGCGTAGTATCTTAATTTTCATCTTCAGTTTACGTGCATCTTATTGTTATACCTCCCTTGTTTTATTAAGGCTACTGCGCAAACAGCGGCATTGTCTCATCGGGAACCGAGGCGAGACACTTGTGCACCCCCTCCCCCCCCCCCCCCCCCCCCCTATTTCCTCAGTTTTATTGATTCCGCATTGGCTATGTGTGTCTCCGCTCGTCGTTTTCTTATGCAAAAGGGCTTGTAAACATTTTTTCTCATGCTCTTGCTTTGTTTAGTCTTTCAGCTGCTGTCTCGCCTACGCTTATTATCCCAAGCGGAAGGCCTGTTGCCGAGTCTAGGAATATGTCAGTAAGACATAGAGTTTTGATGCGCCAGTAACATTTGACGAACTTCATTTTGATGAAGTCGCCATTGTCCGCTCTCGCAAGTCTTTCGCCGGAAATGGTAACTATCTCAACGACGAGAATGGTCACTCAAGTGGTCACAGAATGGTCAACGCGAGAATCGGTGGTTGTCTAGTCTTCATGCAATGTTCTTACATGATGATTTTAGGTCGAATCTTGGCACTGTAGTGCTTCAGCTGAAGAAGTTGGGCGTGGATGATTTGGTACATTTCGATTTTATGGACCCGCCGGCGCCAGAAACATTGATGCGTGCGCTAGAAATGCTGAACTATCTGGCGGCGATCGACGACAACGGAGAGCTGACAGAACTTGGCTCTCTCATGGCCGAATTTCCTCTCGACCCTCAACTAGCAAAGATGGTTATCGCTTCCACCGAGCTCAATTGTTCAAACGAAGTGCTCAGCATCACGGCAATGCTTTCAGGTGGGATTTGGTTATTGCATCGTGGTCGATAACGTTTTGATTTTATGGTCAGCGGTGAAGGAGAAGAATTGGTTAAGAATCAGAGCCTGACAGTGATGGAAGAGTTGAAGTAGAAAGTTTTAATTCTCTTCACACAAGCTCAGCAGTGTGACTAGTTCCGAAATTATGAAGACGACGTCCCACAGGTTACTCATTTTAAAAAAATCATTAAGTCGTTTCTGTGAGAGAGAGAGAGAGAGAGGTGCTGGCGTTAAAGATCGGCGGGGCTCGTTCCTCCCGTGCCCACATCAACAGCGTCAGCTCGCAATTTGCGCGTGTCGGTAACTACCACAGGGGTGTATATAAATAGCGTAGGCTTGATTTATAGTCCTCATCTTCTTTTTTTTTCGCTTCCATCGCAAAGCTGCATAATATGCGTCCTGCAGTATTTTCTATCGGAGCGTCTTCAAACAATGGCTAAGCTTTGCGGCGTGTGTCTGAGCTAAAACACTTCAGTGAGAAGGAATCGCTTTTCGGGATTTTGTATCACTGTGACCAGACCAATCCAAAAAATACCGAAATGTGAGTGGATCCACTCGATTTGGCAAAGCTGAGCAGCCCAAGGTACATCTGTTTTCACTGCACAGTTATCCTTGACAGGGTGCAACGATTTTCAAATTTCTTCCCCAAACCCGCTGTGACGAGCCTACACGCATAGATCCTGTAAAATCCGGAAGGAATGGTGGGTTCATCTGTTCGGGAGACCAACGAAAGAAACCAAGAATCCATTCTTTCCTCGACGAGGAAATAAGATCTTGTGACGGTGCATGGTTATTTTCATTTGTGAAAGAAACTGAAGGTTGGTTGTTTAGTGCACAAGTTTGTTAAGACAATAGTGACGTGAAGGTGGATTGTTTTACTCAGTATGCAGATGTAGCGCTATCGTAGAAAGTAGTAAGTCAGTATTTTTTGTCGTTTTTGCTCAATAATTTCAGACAGAAGTTTAATGAAACATTCTGTCATTGCCCCGACGTCCTCTTAGACAAAGTAGCTGCAGGAGGCACGTATAGATACGGTATATGGAACGGTTTTGTAGGGAAATTTTGCAGACCGTTTTCGATTGAAATTCGGCAAGCCGCTTCATCAGTGGATTTGCTGCAAGAAAAAGGCATACAGCGGACATTTTAGTTGGTCTTCCTGGCGTGGAATTCTTTGCTCACCTCTGTTGTAAAATGAGCGAAAATGGGTAGATTTTCTTAATGGTCTTTGTTGTAGCAGTACTAGGCCTTGATTACTTCATCTCTCGCGCCACTAAAAGGAGTGCTCATTTTCCTTCATAGGAATTATTTAGTGGACTTCCATATGTACAGAGCGATGATCTTTGTGGTGGTTGTTTAGGCATCCAAGTTTTTAGGGTGGAGGTGAGATTGTCGACCTGTGGGTGTGGTTGCTGGTAACGTCAGGGTTGTTGCATAGTTCTGCTTGTGTATAATGAGCAGCATGGGTGCGCAAGCGGCGGAGCAGGTAGTGAGTGCAAATCTTAAAAGGTGCGAGGTTGCACTCATTGTGCGAGCGGTCCTGCATGACTTCGCGGACGCGATTTCAATGCCGCAAGTGCGCATTGCAGGGGGCTATATGATCAGTGGGTTCAATTGTTTGCTGAACTAGCTCTGCTTCTGTGGATTCCTGTTCTTTTGGGGTCCATTGGGAGGATGGATGCAAACTCCTGCAGAAGTCTCATTAATCTAACCATCGAGCATTAGACGAGTCTACGTATCCGATCATTATGCAGGGTGATTCAGAAGTCTGGATGTCTCCATTATACTGGAACACGGCAAATATAATAAGCTTTGTTGCAAAATGCAGGAGCCTCATGAATGAGATTGCAATGAAATATCAAGGGTGAAGCCTTGCTATGGAAAGCTTCACCCTTGATATTTCATTGCAATCTCTTGTTGTTCCTCGAAAAATGCGAAGCAAAATTGGGATGTTTTGAGCGCACTTTTGAATGTATCATACGGAATTCTTGCACCTGATCCATTTCCTGTGTATCGTAACGCTGATTCTTTAGCGACAGGGTGGTGTAGATTGGTGTAGATTGTGCCCGGATTTTAATGCAAGAATAGATCGTCTTTGAAGCAGAACTCCCATCTGTTGGTGGGAATCAAATGTTGACGAAGTTTATACAAAATACGCAGTTGTTTCCTCGTGATGACTAAATTCCGACCAACTTTTGTCAAATAGCCCGAGTATGGTAGTTTGGTTTTGGAGAAAGAATGGGTACGCTTTTACCCGTAAGGCCAAAGACCGGTTTATGCATTGTCGACCATCTGTATTTTTGTATCTTTCTTTGTCCTATGCTGATAGTATATTTTATAATTCTCCAGCTCGAATGGCGTTTAAAGCAGACCTCTATATGTTTACATTGCGCAAGAGTCAAACGAACTTAAAATCATCCAACATTGGCATAATTGGTTGAGTGCTTTCAGTGCCACAGTGTTTTGTGCGCCCAACAGAAGCAAAGAAAGCGGCTGACGAGGCAAAGGCTCGGTTCGCCCATATCGATGGCGATCATCTTACTTTGCTAAATGTGTATCACGCTTTCAAACAAAGTTTGCTTTGAACTTTTTTCCTTCGTACGGCGTGCTTCGGGGGGTCGTTGTGATAAATTAGGAAGAGTGAGGGGGCGTGAAAAATAGTCTATTAAAATACATTGATTTCTATAAGGTGCAATTATGTTAGGATTGCCCTTATTAATGTTAAATAGTAGTCTCACGTGATTTTTTTCTCCCTGCGGTTGCGGACACTTCCAAGCAAGCACAAGTAATTTATACATGGAAAACTTGTTGTGCCAATATCATATAAAGGGAGAGGCTTGCTGATAAGAGGAGCTTGCGAGTAATAACCTACTTTCTACCGATAGCAAAAGGCCGGTAACAGTCCAAGGAGTCTGTAGAAGCAACTTTTGCATTTAGTCCTGGAATTCATGCAGAATGTCAGTTCTGCATATAAGTTCGGACGTATTACCGTTGTCAAATCAACTTATGAGCACCATCATTGCACTTATTAACTTCTGTTTATTCATCGCTGTTTTACTTAGCTATCTCGTTATATATAAAATCGGAAGAACGTCCATGAACCGAAATTTGGGCTCCGATGTTGTGTTGTGCAGAATTGTTTTTGTTGTCGCTTGCAACTGTTGAGTTTAACCGCTAATAATCAAAATAAGTTTATGAGTGGTCGTTTTGCAGATCACGAAGATGTGCAGTGGTGCTACGATAACTTCGTGAATTACCGTGCGCTAAAGAATGCTGACAACGTTCGCATGCAATTGGCACGTATTATGGACAAATATAATTTGAAACGGCTCTCAACCGACTTCAAAAGCAAAGATTATTACATAAACATCCGAAAGGCGTTGGTTGCTGGCTTTTTCATGCAGGTAGGGATTAATTCTTTCGCCTTAGTGATTATGCATTCAGTGACGTATTTGCAGTGATAATTTATAGCAGTGCTTTGAAGGGGGGGGGGGGGGTGTCGTCTTAAAATGAATTGCATGCACTGAATGCAAATGAGAGGGGAATCATTTGCGAATGCACTAATACACATCATTGGGTTGTCTCAGATATATGGCACCTTTCACATGTTGCGGTTGACGACATTCATTGTCAGTGGTATTGAAATTAGATATGCTTATGAAGTTGCAGCTAGAATTTCTTCTGGTTGAATGGCGTCTTAAACGGAGACCTGGCTTGTTGGACGATTGTTATTTTTTTCCTCCCAGGGCGTAGAGGTATTCCTATGTCCATATCTTCTCTTTACAATCTTTCATTTACATGCTGTTGCCTAAGGGCGTTTAGCGTTGATGGTAACTGCAGATGAATTTATGAGGGCGCATTTGATGGAGAGGGGACCAGCTCTTAAGGCTCCATTAGCCGTTGAGTTTTCAACTGCAATTGTTTCAGGTAGCACACCTTGAACGGAGTGGGCATTATATAACCGTAAAGGACAACCAGCTGGTGCAGCTACATCCATCGACCGTTTTGGACCACAAACCTGAATGGGCACTCTACAACGAGTTCGTCCTAACCACTAAAAACTTCATCCGAACGGTCACCGACGTTAAGGCGGAATGGTATGTTCTTTACATGAAGTGATTTATCTTTCAGCCTTGGCGTTTGTATGGAGAGGAATAAGGGCAAGAACAGCCAGTCAAGAAATGACGGAGAAAAGGTGGCAGAAAAGCTGTGTGATGGCCAGTCCAAAGTAGCTTCGCCTCCCCAGATAGTTTTTCAGCTGTGCTGCTGGTTTTCAATCCTCATAATAACTCTCCAGATAGTTTCGCGCTTTTCACCAGAAGCATGGTCAGCTAGGCTAGTTGAGTTGCGTCGATTGTGACTGTTTTGAGCTAATTTTGCCACTTTTCCTGCAGAAACCACTCTCATTTTCAAATGCTGTCTGGGTTCCAAAAATCTGTCCCAGCTCTCACCATTTAATAATCCCTCTCTCTTTCCTTTTAGGGCTCTTATTAACAAAAATGAAAGATAAAGTGATTTTCAGGCTGGTGCAAATGGCGCCGCAGTACTACGATATGTCAACGTTCCCCGAGTGTGATGCAAAGCGGAAACTAACTCACGTGATACAGACATTGACTGCGCTTCGGGGTGTACGCGGGATCTGAGCTTTTTTGTATTTGGTGTTTCATCGTCAATCATAATGGTCTCTTCTGGGCACTGTTTAACCGATGTTATTACGTTGTTGCTGTTGATTACTGAACATCATATAGTCGGGGCAGGAGAGGGAAGAAGGTAAAAACGATGATGTGGGGGAGGGGGGGGGATGAGGAGGGGGTATTGGCTGCTGTTGTGTAACAATGGCAAAGGGATTGGACACACGCGTTGTTTCATATTTATGTTTCAAAATGAGTTTACTGCTTTCTGTGAGTCATCTGTTTTCTGTTCTTGAATAAATCAGACACTTTTTATTGTTCTTCGGCTTGGAACGCGTTTGCAGAAGTGATGTTGTCTATCTGTCCTAGCCCCTTCTGCATTTCCAATCGTATTGGAATTTTTGTTGACCAGGCACAAATTTTCTAAATTTGGACTAGAACAGAAATAAAGCTTCGGATAAGGATAGCCTAAAGGCTTTCACAAACCACGAATTTATTGTTAGATCTGTTGAGCGCGCTAGTGCATGTAAATAAGGTCGTTCTGCTGTGATGCACACAACCCCTGCATAAAGATAGAAAGCTCTTCCCGCCGCATCGGACATTTCTTGCTTAGCCTTCCAGACGCGACGTTTGGTTTGCGACCGTTACAACAGTACGTCTACCCAGTCTTGACAGAACTACACATTTAACACTCCGAGAAGGACGCAACGTTTACTTGCACACTTGATGATGGAGTGCTGACTGAGGCGGGTCTAGCGATATGTTGCGAAACAAATCCGTCAATCGGCTTACCTATGGTGACGTAAACGATGTTGTATTGCGTGAAAGCGCGACATCATTCAGGAATGGATAAAATAACTTGAAATCGTCCATTAGGGAAGTGACTATTGATTGCTGCAACACTATAGTGCGCTCGGAAAGATGCATAGCGTGAATTCAGCCTTTATCTGCATTTTCACTCGAGAAGGAAGTTTTCGAGTGAAAAAAATCCTCTAAAACTCTAACACTTGATTTTCTCGTGAGCACTCAGTTATTAAACTGTGAAAGTTGAGTGCGCTGTAATACAACAGCACTGGCGTTAAAACTGTATCAATGAGCGTGGAATTGCCTAACAAACTAAATTTTTGATAATACTGGGGTCGAGCTTAGGTAGCTCGAAACCCCAGTTTCTCTGTCGCTAGGCTGACTGGTCGACAGGACAGTTGCTGAGCGGTAATGTCTACTTTCGCTCCGCTCGATGAGGTGGTCGATTGTGGGATGGCTGTCAGAAATGACGGTTACCTGTGAACATGTTGAATAAGCAGGCGCGATCCAACCAACGGCGAAATCCGTCAGGGTGTGACTGGGGTTGGCGGTGGCACGCCAGCACTTCAAAAAATAGTCGCAATACCCAACGATAGTTCCGTGTCAAGGCGAGTACGGTTCGCTAAAAAAGGTCGTAGCCCTTAATGCCTTGTAGGTACTTCATGGAAGAAGAAAGGCTAAGAGAAAGAAACTCCGAATAACCGAAACCTACGTCGCCAGGAAGCCTGCCAGCAGGCGATGTACTACCGGCCACGAAAATATGGAAGGTAAGGTCCGCTACGACGTGTATATGGCGTTGCTCGGACGCGACGAGCTCAGGATCGCGAAAGACGGAAAAGTTGCCAGCTGCATCGATGGAGAGAAGGACAAAATCGATGAAATCGCAACTGTCCACTGTATTCAAGGTGGGCTGACTGAAAGATGAGCGGCGAAAACACAACCGAAGGAAGCAACGAAGGCAAATCAGTTGCATTCTTGTATCACATTGTCTGGCGCTGTGCTGTGAACCATAGGCGATTTTCACCGTTAGAGCAATTTTTCACTCAGTAGCGAACAACGAACATAGACAGGAAAATATATTAACGAAAGCGCAATGTCCATTGACGAAACTCAACTATCAAACATCAAATAAACAGTATTTAGAGTTGTGCTTCCCACAACATTCATTATGAACGATCCCATCAGCAAGTTCACTGCTTGAAAAACTTTGCATATATATTCGAAACGCCTTCAAATGAATTGAAATATGTATTGCAATTGCATTCGAAAGAGAATATTGATTGAATGCGTTGAGTACATTGAAAAAAAAAAAAAGAAAACAACCAACGACAGTCAATAATCTTAACTGGTGTGCACGAAACATCGAAGTGCGATATGCTTGTAACAAAGTTTAGACAGCCGGCAACATTTGACCAATGACAAACAAAAAAACATAAACAAATAATTTCCTATGCATATGATCGCAATTTCCTATGCAAACACATTACCCAATAACGGTTTCGCATCACGGCGAGTACGATCCGCCGAAAAAGATCGCAGCCCCTGCTGCCTTGCAGGTACTTCGTGGAAGAAGAAAGGCTAGGAGAAGGAAACTCCGAATAACCGAAACCTACGTCGTCAGCAGGCCGGCCACCACGCGATGTACTACTGGCCACGGCAATATGGAAAGCAAGAACGCGGCAGACTGCCAACAAGATGGGGTTTAGATTTCTACATGGCACTGCTAGGACGCGGCGGGTTCAGGACGGAGAAAGATGGAAAATTTACCAGCTGCATCGATGGAGACAATGACGAAGTCGATGAAATCACAGCTGTTCAATGTGATCAATGATCGCAACGCATTTATTTGCAAAGACAAAGAAGGATGGCCAATGTGAACGATGCCGTTTGATTGAATTTCATTCATTTGCAAAAATATAGAGGCATTTTATCAATGTGAACATGGCTATGTGATTGCATTGCATTCGTTTGCATTCATAAAGTTGGATTACTGATGTGAACGGTATATTTGCGATGAGATCCGTGCAAATGATATGAACTATAAAAAAAGCACATAACACCATCATTAATAAAAATCCATTTCTGTAGAGTGTGCAGGATGTCATGCAATAATTCGTCGTCACCATCGAACGAATCCCTCGTGAACACTTCCTCTTCAATAATTACACCAAACTTTCGCAGTGAAGCGTTGATCAGTGTTGAAACTAAAAATGAAGTTAATCGAAGTTTTTTTTTCTGCTTCCTCACTCTCCATCTGCAAAAATGCTCTCTAAGAAGGCACTAAATTTCGAAGATGGAGAATACACTTACAAATGGAATGCACTATAATCTGAAACGATGCGAGTGCACACAAAGCACACTGAACTTCCTTGCATGAATGAAGGAGGGGGGAAAAATAGCAGCGAAGATATTCTAAGATGTATTTCCTTATTGAGGTTATTTTCATTTCGTATGAAGCATATCTAGAAATGACGTGGTGACAGAACTTAGATAGGAATAGATTTTCCTGCGGATGTGATATAAGCAGCCATTTCTGACGACGATTCGTCATTTAGACTGCAATTCATTAACCAGTTAGTGACCTCATGCTTAAATTGATCTCAATTTAATTGTTTTTCGTAAAGCGCAAAAGTTATTCAGTGACATACGACGAAATTCCATAGGAAGACAATATTCGACGAGCGGTTTCCTTCTTTTCAAATGCCGAACGCCACTAAGAAATATTTGCACTTCGTTCACCCGTCTCAATGAATCCACCAAAGTTCTTGGTATGCGTTGTTGTATGAGATGTGCAGATAGTGTGATAGCCTTAAAGGTGGGCAGAATATTTCAGATGTATTGGAAAATGCAAATTTATAATAGTCAGAAAGATGAAATTGATTGAGTTCAGAATTCCATCTTTTTTCTCTTCGCTGTCATTTGGCAGCATCTGCCTAACCGCTATATTGGGTGAATATTTTGGAAAAGGCAGCATTACACCCACAAAGATATCTTCCGAATAAACGATCCTGACTCTATTTCCTCTAAAATTTCAAGTTGCTTTGAGAAAAACAACGTTACGCATTTTGACGTTATACGTAACTCAGAAACGCTATATTTTTAAGAGACTTTAGTAACACATTCACCGATGATAAAGCGTTGTGAAAATTCTAGGATATTATCTCATTTCGATCGTCTTCATATAGGTATTCTTCTTCCTCTATCAACCATTACAAACATCTCCTGTATATGCTCTTCTATTTGAGCCGCTTATGCTTAAATTTTTTTCATCACCTCCCCTGCATTTGCATTTCAGGAATGCTGAGTTTTTCACGTTTTAGGCACTATGAACAAGTGCAAGAAAGGTTGGAAAATTTCGGCAATTGTACACAAAGCTGGGAAGCTTTAGAGATGTGGTCAAGTATCAACAGAGGGTGCATGCGATACTGATTTTGTGACTCGGTCTTTCAGACCACTCAAACTTCACGAAATACAAACAAATTTTTTAGTAAACGATGAAGCGACTTGCATAGTCCCTCTAAAAGTAATTTGTTTTCATAATCACATCACCAGAAAAATGTGCCCGATGAGTTTTGGGATTTTTTTGTGCTAAGTTCCTTCCGAAGCTGATGTCAGCTTCAATTCCGCAGTGGAGCCCTTCTATAGCGCATATTATGTCAAGAGTTTCTTTAAGCCCTAGCTTCACTGTCTTCCAAATTGCATCAAAAGCTCACGCATCTACAGAAGCAAGCGCATAGCCACGATGTCATCATACTGCACTGCATAGACGCCGGTTTGCAAAGGTGCATGGAAAACGAAAACTGAGGCATTTTGTCACTCAAGTTCGGTAGGTTTTAGTAACATGCGAAGGTGAGGAAAATAGTGCTGATGATCGTTTTGAAAGGAATTCTGAATCCTCCCATTCTACGATGAAAAACTTTAGTTGGTATCACAATTTAGCAATCAATGCTTCAAGAAGTTAAGATGGAATACTGACCTTGAGATTGATGATCGAGTCGAGATATTGAGAAAGTGTTTGGCTTCTTTCTAGTTTCGAAAGTATGCATAGCGAATGGCCGTTGGCGTGAGGTTGTTGAGCTAGCAGCTAGAAAATGTTGCAAATTATAAACCACATTATAAACGTCTGTTAGGGAGGGAACTTTTGCTTTTTATATAAATGAATATGAACGTAAATAAATAGATAAGCAAATGAATAAGTGAATTATATATATATATATATATATTTATTTATT
>JAARMF010000133.1:78244-89557 GCA_022844705.1 Toxascaris leonina | reverse complement strand
GTGGTCATGGAAACGGCTCAATAAATCTTGCGAACGAAAGTTCGAGAGCCTGTTTCTGTGCGGGTGGGAGAGGAAAGGTCACTGACCTTATAAAAATACCTATATATGTAACTCTTTTCACGAATGCAAATTCAAAGAATCGTGTAGAATCATCAATGGGAACAAATGGTGCAAACTAGAGGTCGTTTTCAACTGCGTTTTATCGCTAGCGCAGGTATACCCCCTTTATACCTATAAACACCATGTCACCATCATTCGCTTTCCTCGCCCGATCTTCAAAACAAGACTGACCTTTTGTTGGGTGCACAGTAATATCGATAAATCCATTGGATATGCCAAATGTGAGAACGTCAATGCTCGGTGCATCTCTAAGGAAAACTGCGTTCCAGCGCTTACAAACCCGCCGCATTTTTTCCATCTCACGAGCCATAAGTTTCTTTTGCAATAAATGCAGAAATGTCTCCGGGATCGATGTCATCTGTGTAAAAGGAATGTTCAGTACCCAACTAGGTTTATCATCATTTTCAACTGCTCCGTTACAAGATCTTTGAAAACAGGCACAAAATTCGTGTAGTTCGTGCAAACAACAAGTGCTTACGAAATCGGTCCTGTAAAAAAGAAGACATATTTATTTCTTTGCAAATAAATATTTCGGTCAATGCAGCCGAATGGCAGTGATTTGTCAATAGAGGAGATGATGTGTTTGCTAGTGGAAATCAAACGAGCATCTAAGTACAACAAATTATTGCGAGTAACGGTAATGATATCAGGGTAGAAATGCGATTGGACGGGTCGTTAACGTTGTGCTCAACAAGGAAAAATCTGCTGCACTGTTATGCCTGAAAGCGCTCTATAATGCTGAATTTCCTTACACAGCATTAATCACGGAATTCGTGAGTACCTTATCGCTGCGGTCTAGCAGGTAATAGGAATTAATATTTGCGTTGATATTTCTGACATGAAATCATCATGACAGCACTGATAAGGATAATGAGATAACAGCATTAAAAAACGGCATCATCCATAAGGGTCACATTCGATAGTGATATCAATAAGAGTAGAGTTCACATCTCGATGCAACCTTCGAGAAATGGTGAGACAGTAAAATGGACCGTCACTCTTTGACTTTTTGAGGAAGTGTGCTTTGCCTTTGGGCAAAGATGTGTGCATAAACTATGACCTTTTTGCTGTTTTAACAGTATGGCGAATGGATTAGAGGAGTGTGAGAGGTCACCGAGTAAGTTCATGCAAAGAATGTGCTCATGAATTCTTTCGCCGAAAATGTTCCAGTCTGCCTATCGTTCAATGCAACATTCATTATCCTTGAAGCAATATTCACCGGTTTTGTCTTGCGGGCAGATTATACACCTTCCGAGGGCATAAGATTGATAGGCATAAAAATGGTTTCGAATAAAAGTTTGTCTATGGATGGATGATAGGTTAAAGCGAAGGGTTGTGTTTTTTGAGAAGAGATGTAAGTTCGTGTGTGAAGGAATCAGACATGTAGGGTATAATAGCTGTACAATAGTCGCTTTCAGTTTTTTGTGAACGAGAGAAGTGATATATTGTAGTTATGATTTAATAAGAATGATTTTAGAAATGTTGCAAGCAGAGGTCGAGGAAGAAGAGATATCGCTTAGAATACGTTTAGAAAAAGATTTTGATAGCATAGCATTTAATGCTGGCAGGACGACCTATGAGGCATTAATTATGCGAAGAGAGATATTTAGAATGTCAGCAAGTTGGAACTTAACAGCCCTTCAAATAAATAGGAGAACTCAAAAGAGAAATGCATTTAATTTGAGTGGTTCCCTTAGTGAATGATATACAGGATTGGTAAGATTAAAATAATTCAAATAAGAGTTGAGGATCGGTCATTCTCCGAATAAAATGCAACAAAAAGTGTCGCTACTATTGCGAAGGTATATGACAATAGAATCTTTAATGGTGAAATCCAAACAAAACGACGACAAGGTTGGAAATGGGATGATTAAACACTTGCTAGGCTCTACTCCTATCTGTACAGAATTTCAAAAGCTTTTATTCCTTGTTATGATCGTTCGTCGGCTGAAATATTCATATCGTTTAGGATAGATCCTTTGTGTTTGGTGTTTTGTTTTTCTGCTCTTATCAGATCCCTTGCCTTAATGAATTAATGTTTAGTATCTAGTCGAAATGCCGGCCCACAGGTAAAGCCATCATTCCATGCTTGAAACATCACGAACATAAAACAAATCAAGCAAGTCCATAACTCATCCAGAACTTATTTGCACAAGTAACATCATTTCGCTGTATGTCTCTGACGCTTATTGGTTAATACGCATATCAGGACAGCAGTGAACGAAAATACGTTCCAAAAGATAACGCAAGCCTTGAAAAGTTTTAGTGTCAAGCACTACAAAGTAAGAGATGTGCTGAACGACTGAAGCTGGAAGAGTGTCCGCATTGGACGATATGGGATTTGTTGCAGGAATTGGCTGCTTGCTCGAAGTACAGGAAGGCTGTCGGATTGATGTCAACACTGTTAACTTTTCTAATGGGTCAACTTTTCAATTTTCTTCATTTTTTTGTGTGCAGTCTTTATGTTGTTTTTCGGCGAAAATAGAAAGTTCACTTGCATAAACTTGTTTTGCCTTTCGTTGTCGACGTTTTATCGTGAGAGTTCGGTTAGTTGATGTGGTCGGAGAGTCTTGATGCTTTCAAATAAAAAGGTAAAAACGTGCATTGATTAAGGGAAAGGAGAAAAGCGACAATGGTATCTCATGTCTTCGCGTCAACTGCAAAACGTGCTGAAGCATTTACAATTTGAGAGAGACTATAGTTGCCGGATGTGGGCAATGTATGTTCCTGATGTTTGATGTTAGTCTAGTGCCCACAATATGAGAGCCTTTCGCAGGCAATTTTCTAACTTTGCTATCCCTTCTCCTCTCGGATTCTTGGCTCATCTTATCTTTCAAAAATATCATCTGTTTATTTCTCTCATGCAAAATTGCATAGCACATTTGCCCTCTCGATGGCATTTTGTGAAAACAAAAACCGACGTGTTAAAAAACACCCTTGTGAATGAACGTCGGCCACGACACGCAGACATAAGCATGTTCAAGTAAGTGCACACAAAAATGCGCACACATGCACATGCACACGTGCGAATAATCAGACCTACACACTAGCACACAGACAACCAATCACGAGCACGTACGCTTGCACAATTACGGGAACGCATATACAGACGTCTGCGCATATGCACATATACATTCAAGCATGCAGGCAAAAGCACAAACGCACAAACGAGTAAGTGCGCTTGCGCAATAGGCACCCACATGCTCGCAGAATCTTCGCTAAGGTGTTGGCTCACCAATCGAACTTTCCGCGGGGGTATGCATGTTGAAGGACGTGCGAAGCTGCACTGAGCACAGCCCAGAACGAACTTGTGCGAACTCAATGTAGGCTTCAATTTTTCTGCAGAAGATATACAAAACGATCAGCAAGGCACGACGAGATGCGCAAGTTTTCTATTTCTGTTTCACATAACAGTAGTTTCTAGTAACTCAAATGGATAAAGCGTAGCGATGCTTGAATTACTGTAAATAGCTGCAGGTGATGTGTCCGGATACGGAGTGTTCTAGTGTTTAACGAGAAAAATATCGTTGAACGGTGATTATGAGCGATGTGTTTGCGTGTGTGCGATGAATTGCTAGTGAAGTGAAGATTCCTGCTGGCGCATTTCCTTTGATAGGTGTCACTTACGCATGTAGCTATTGGACTGCTTCGAAGATAGCAACGTTGTTCGCGAACGAGATATTAAATGTTTTGGCAGTTCGAGAAGACGAACAACGGTGATGACTGGAGACGAATTGACGCAATTGGGCGAGAGCAACGAGCGATTATAAAGTAGGATTTAAGCGAACCTGTATTTTTGTATGTTCATGTCAACTGCGGAAATGCTGACAGAAAACAAGGCACAGTGATTCATTCTGTCCACGTATGGATGCTCGACAGGCTACTGTTTCAGGATTTTTTTTATGTCTGCTTGACTTTTTCTTGTTCTTTCTTTGGTTCTCTTTTCATCTTGTAATGCAAGTGGATAAAATTTGCCCATTTCTTTCTGTTATGTTAGTAGGCAAATGTTTATGGTCGGAGTTGGCTCCTCCTAACAATGCGAATAACAATTTCTTCCTCATTTAGTCTCGATTTCACTATTAGTAACAACGGCGGAATATTGCTCTAAGAGTGTGTTATACTCTAATGAACGCAGAGAAGTATTATTTTTAGCGATACTGGCTGTTGAGGTAAAAAACTTTGCTTCTCACTTAAATTCCGAATATGACTTCATGGAGCTTAAAATTCGACTATCTAGCACCATCTCTACTGAATGGCATCATCTTAACCTCACAATATTGGTGATTACACTAATGACGCCACTGTAGTAACCTTTATGTTTACCGTACAACGCCACTCTAACTCGATGACGTCTCTGACGCCCACATACTACCGTATACTGGTTGCACCGGTTGATTTTGCAGACGAAGCTCGAGCGTTTGGTACCATCTGCAGAAGCGAGGCATTACCGTAATCTCATGATATTGCAGGCTGTTTCGATTCCAACACCTATGCAGTTTTGCTAGGACGACGCGACTCGATGACTTCACGAGGACCTTAACATCATCGCATCTCAATTACCAATTGTGATTTTATACGAAGCGCCGATTTCCGTCATAAAATGAATGCCACAAATATATTTGTAACATCACAGTGACGATCAAGTCCGCGGGTATGAAGATAGTCAAAATGGTGACATTTGCCAAGAATCGACGATAATAGCGTCACTGAAAGCGCAAATAAATTGCGAAGCTTCGAAGACGGACAAAATAACACCGCAGCAAATGACGCTATCAAAGTATACTAGTAGGAAACGGTGCTATCGTGATGGTATCATGGCAGGTTAGGTTTGCCACTAACCAGCCGGGGAAGTGGGGAGGGGGGGGGGGGGTTCCTGATCGCTGTGAGTAGGAGGGACTGGGGCGATGCTACAGGAAAGTTGCAGTTTGGCTCAGGAAAAACAAAGGTCGCACGTTTTGTGCAGGTAGTGCTTGCGATGTTGCTAAGGCATTGTTCCTACGATGAAAGAGATGGCCACAAGCGAAGAAGAAGTGATCATTCGTTATTATCAGCCATCTCTAGAAGCATAATCGCATAAATTAGCAATAAAAGGACTGCACTTACTTGGTCCAACTAAAATATCGCGACACAGGTCTTTTGTCCTGGAAGCTGCTAACGTATACGTTCCTTTTGGCATATGGCACACAAGTCCAAGAACAGTTTTGCTGTGATTGAGGCGGCAAGCATCTTCGTCGAGGCATCAGCTCCTTTTACTTTAATATGTCGTTCTTTTGCGCAAACCTGAGCCCTAAATAAGTTTCAGTTTCCGTTTGATATGAAACATCTCCTCAGCAATGGTCACAGCTAATTCGCTCATTCCCACTTGCTTTTTACAAGAATGTTGACCCAACCAACGAATCCACATATGATTTCAACCGAATCATAACCTTTCTGATTGACCCACTACACATTACGCGAGATGTGGCTTTCATACAGCATAGCCATATACTCGAGAAAATTTTGCACTCTTATTTTATGTTGGACCAGAGAGGTAGCTTATCCCAAAGGCTTTAGTTATCTATGTCACAAACGAGTTACAAATGCTGAATTGGTTTTCGCCACAAAGAAGTATTGTTTGAACAAATTCTTGAATCGGCCGCATTTATAAAAATGTTGTTTATATTTGCAATCTTTTGAGCATCTTGATCGAGTTGTTTTATCTGCTGTTATGTTGTTTTATAGGCTACTTGGGGTGAGATGCTACAATTCTCAGTGCTGTCGTCGTTCTACATATGCGACGAATAGAAGAAAAACTTTGTCTTCAGGACAATTGTATCGTTGATCGCAGTTGTCTTCAATGATGAAGGCATTCGAAGACCAGTTTCGTCGTTCTGCATAATAATGCCGCTTAAGTAGAGTATTGGCCGTTCAGCTTAAGTGGGGAGTACAGTAATTTTGATCGTTCTGCATAACGATGCCGTTAAAGTGGAGTAATTCCGCCGAGTTCACCGTCGCCGTCATGATTTTTTAATGATTTCTTTTTAAGAATCTGATTGTACGAACATAGATTGGGCATTGAGGAAGAACATCAAATGTTCATGCTTCAGTAAATTGATGAACTGACATGAAATTTCAACTGTTCTCGAATATTTACAACCTCCGAACGAGAATGTTATCTGCGCTGTGCTAAACAGTCGTCACACTTCAATTTTCTATTCATGAAAGGTGCAGTACTATTGACTGTTCATCTTATCATATTCATAACACTTGTGCACGCAATTTGATGCTCTTATTTTGCTGGAGGTTCTGAACAAATTTTTTCTCAAAGTGATGCGATAAATCTCAGAATAAAGGATAAGTGAATTCGAAGAATAATACTCGAAAAGAAGATTGCGAGCAAATAGACCACAATTTCTGCAGCGAATCATTGTATGGGAGTGTTTCTTTTTTTGGAGAAAAAAATCGACATATTGTTGCTGATTGTGAATCGTCACGAGAGATTTGTGTAAATCGAATAAATTGCTCTGCCAAGGACGAATCTTTTCTCATTGCATTATGCAATCTCTTTACGACAGCAGTCGGTCGACTTTCTGAGTTGACGAAATCATTTTCCAAAATTGTTCGTCATTCGTTGGCTTTTCTGACAAGAATTAAGTACGACTCAGAAACTGCGAGTTATTGCTGAAAATGCCCGATGAACGAACACTAGAATGTGTATTTGTCTTCATGCATGCTATAAATAAGTGAATAAATAAATGTTTTGCCTTTATATATAAATATGAACAAAGCAATAAGTAGATAAATGAGCAAATAAGCAAATAAATAAATAAATAGACGCTATATGTGTCGTTTAAATATTTATAGAACACTGATTATGCCATTATACTTGCAAGAATAAATTTATAGGCGACGTGCTGCCACAAATATTTCAGTTGTAAGCATGAAAATTATAACATTTTTCGTATTAGACTTTGAAATGTAGCGTAGTATCAGAGTTTGCAAGCGCTATCTTGTCGGTTGGAAATGCGAGAAAGGCATATTGCTGACTGGGAGTTGATTTCTAGGAGTCGCCTCCTCGTGCTGAACAAATGGGAGCAAGGCAATGACTTCACTTTTCATAGAAATGGAGAAAAAAAAATATGAAAGTCGAGTGTTTCCGCTCGTTGACTCCGACTTTTCCGCTATCAAAGCAACGAATCCAGAAAACGATTATATATGCGATGGCAGCGACACCACCACAGCAAGTGCAGTGCATTACGGTATGTAATAAATATGCAAGCATAGCTTGCAATCGAGCAATAAGTAATCAGTGCTTCTTTACGTCGCTATGTGCTTGCCTGCAGTCCTGTAATACCTGTATATTACAAACAGGAGGGCAGCAATACTTCATTGATCGGATGATAATTACATGCAAATTTTTAGTGGCTATATGAAACGATACGTTCCTACAAACCTTCTCCTGTCTTTCTTTAGGCAAGAACTTGTGCTATCGATTGGTTTGATATGGCGACATACCCACAGCTTGTATATTGTCGTCGAAGGAACAAGAGTTTTCAGCAAGTATGAAAAAGTTGCTCGAGTTTTGTAGATATTCGAGCCATCGAATTCATATCACCGACTTCGGCGATTCCATGTTGCAACGAAAATGGCAGTGACATGCGAAAAACACAATTGCAAATATTTTCCACTGAACAGACTGCATGTATTATATAGGTCTTGGACTCTAATTTTGAAAATGCAGTCCGATTTTCCACCGAACGTGGGACTGCTTTTGGATATGGGGGTTCTGAAAGGTGCTGAAACTTTCGGGTCTGTTTGTCACGAGAAGTAAGAGAGAATTTTGTGTGGAAATGGATGGCTGGTTCATGCTGCACAAGGAAGAGGTTCCAAATGAGGAAGCTTACTTCACTGTTCTTTCAGTGAATAAGAACTTTTTCGATGATGCTCGAGAACAATTAAGAAAGGTCGGAAAATATTTTTTGCATGTTTAGGCGACCGTTTGACATGAGGAGCCAAAAAGCCAATGCTCCGTAACAGAGAACTTCTCAACTAACGATATGCATGCATCCGCACTGAGACTCAAAGTCCATATGGGGTGCGGATGGGACGCTAGAAGGTACGACTGGAAAATGGCCAACTCTAGCCTAGCTCAGCATAATGGCGTTGAACATTTCGAAAGCCCATGCGGGTTTGATGAAGTGTATAATCACTTTCTAAGAATTGTGCACAAGATTATTGAGCCTTTTACATCAATGAAAAACCATGTAATTAGCCGATAAGCTCTGGAAGTAGAGTTGCCCTCTTATATCCAGCGCTTTGCTGAGAAAAATATTTATTTTAGCTCCGGCGCAAAAAGCCGTTCGGAAAATGTGCGTTTTATCAATGTTCAGAGCATTACCGAGTGCGATACTTAAAATGTGCTAGAGATCGTGAAAGGCGCATCACTGCATAGAGGGAACGTTAAAGCATTTGATAATACTTTAAAAGGAAACTGAGAAAGCGCTATACGGTACACGCGTTAAAAATAGACGTGGTGACTCTGTGGTTACCGAAAACCAGTTGCAGTGCAAAATGGTCGCTGATTATCACTTAATGTTTTTATGAAATTGTTTATTATCACTTAATTGTCCTGCGCGCTTCTCTTGAAAGATGCAATGAGCATGCGGATTTTATTGGTGCAAGCAGTGGCTCAGTTTTGAAGGCTATTCGTAAACTCAGCAACAAAGTTTCGCTGACACCAGATAGCACCTCCAACTGTTCCTGAGGCATACCGCAAAAGCATCTTCAAGGCAGCCTAATACGATTTTTTTATGTTCCATCTCTTGTTCGCACATTCTTCCTGCTGAGAACTGTGCATCGGCACCACCTCTGCTAAAGAAACCAACCACCGCCTACGTAGAAAGATGTTGCCCGATTAATCTGGCTTCCTCCGTTTACAATGTTTTCGAAACACTGGTCGATGGTGCATCACTGCGTCATTTTGTGCGAAACAACCTTCTGAACCCTGCCTAATTCGCCTTCGTCCCGCCGGTTCACCATGGCCCAACTTACTTCTTGCTTAGGCGGCTGAGTGGCTCCATTTAATATGAGGTTTCTGAACGAAATTGTATGCACTGATTATGCTAAAGCCGTTGAACTTGTTTGTCACGGTTTGCTGCTTTTGAAATTGAAGAAATATGGCGTCGTGGCTCGTTTCCAAAGTGGGTCAGAGCATTATTATGCGGACCAAGTCTTTAAGTAAGAATTGGAGGTAGTCACTCCGCTTCATGCCGAATTCCTGATGTTGTGCCAGAAGAAACTGTCTTTGGCCCTTTTTCGTTTCTCATATACGGCAACGATGTTTCCGATAACGTTCTGATAGATAAAAAGCTTCTTTCTGACAGCAGGAAAAATTATCTCCCACTGCATGATTGTGCCTACGATCTCCGTATTTTGCAAAGTGACCTTGGTGCAATCGCCAACTGCCGAAATTAAGGCAGCTAAATGTTTCTCATAAAAAGTAATGTGCTTCATATGAACTTTTGCTATGAATGTTTTCTCGAGCTAAGGTGTGATACTCTTCCCACTAAATACCGTATTCGTGACCTTGGTATTATAATCGAATCTGAACTTCACTGCAGGCTTCATTCAGTGTTTCACGGTTGCTGAAAGGTATCTAAAATTGCAAACTGCATTCTCGGCGCTTTACAGTATAGATGTGCTGAGCACTACCGAAATGCATTCATCAATTAGGGTCAACAAATTCTGAAATACTGCACTTTTGTGTGCAGTGCAGATCGTGCAAAAATTTAGTATTCGAAAAGGGGTTGGTAGTAGGCGATGAAGGTGCTTTCGTAGGTCTTCTATGATTTTCGATATCACGTTACTGCATAATGCTCGAAAAGCTTCATCCACAATGCTTTTCAAAAAATTTATGGTGGTTCATATCAACCCAATCGCACAACTAGACTAAGAATCTGTGACCTGGATTCATTAGAATATCGCAGGCACAAGTCTGACTTGTTTTATTTTTCCACCTCGCATTTTCTATACCCTGCTACCAGAAATATTTCAGTTTGCATCTCTCCCATCGAGGTTTGCAGCAGTTTCAGCTCGTCAAAAGACGTTGCAGTATGAATGGATGCTCTGCACAGTCTTCTCTTTCGCATTCTTCGACAATGGAGTCCGCTCACTGCTGTTGCAGTGAATGTACGCACTCATTCAGCTTCTAAGCTGCGACTGATTAGTGCCGGTCTATGTACTGTTGCTACTCTTACCTATTAAGTATATGTTCGCATAAATCGTGTATTTGTGGACGTTTCTCTCCTTTTTGCTATTCCTTTTCATATAGTGCCGTATGTTTTTCCACTTGGGGACGTGAATACAAGTAGATAAATAAATGAAGAAAGAGCCACGAAGGCTTTCCAGCGCATTAGAGCGCACGAAGAAGCTTGCAACGATTGTTAGCGTATTACACGCTCCATGTGGGATGTCAGCTATTATGAATATCTTTATTAAGCGTTTTGCAAATTCCCAACTGCAACATGCATATTGTACTTTTGTTGCACAATGTATGCGTCTTTTTGCTCGATACTTTGGTTTTGCTGTAGCCTGAACTTACGACTTTGCTGCTGCCAATCCAGACTACAATTGCTGTTGGGATAATTCACTTTGCTACTCCCGATTGCTGTAAAGGAATCATTTAATGTGTTTTTATTTTGCAAAAACATTTCCTCTTGAGGTTTTCCTGCGTCATTTTATTCGTGGGAATGCGAATTGCAGTCCCATCTTATAGGTGCAAACAAATTTTTCGCTTTATTTTCGAAATGTTTTGCTTCGTGAATAAGGAAGCTTGCTAGAATATGTTCAATTTTGAGAGATATTTTCGGAATTATTCTGAAGAGAACTTTCTTCAGATGGAAAATTCCCTATGAAAATATTATTCACTTTGAACATTTTCTCATCATCGCTCTCTTTTCGCTTCGAAAAACCTTTAGCTATTTCAACATTTCACATTTTATCACTTTGCTTTTCCTTCAAAGTTTGCCCAAAATTTCACGTTCACTTTTGCTTTATTCTTATCACTAAGCAGTGAGAGCTTGCAGGCCAAACAAATAAATTTGTTTTGAAAAAAAAAACCCTCCTATCTGTTCTTCTGTTTTGGCACACTTAGTTCACGGTGCACCTTAGCTGCTATACGTGCATCCCATAATGCAATATGTGTTACAATGTTAT